>CAUYPO010082656.1:0-23068 GCA_963574435.1 Cheirogaleus major | reverse complement strand
AAATTGTTTTTTGAGAATCTGCTTTTACAGAGTTCCTGAGTAAACAGCAGGAGAACAAACTGTAAGCCTCAACCATATCTTGAGGACAGAGTCACATCTCCTGTGATAATCCCTTCTCCAAGGAAAGGCAGGAAACCAAGTCTTAGACTTTGACATCCTTGCAGGTTTTGTTATCTACCTGCTGCAGTTTTGTTATCAACTGCTGTCACTTTTTTTTCTCTTTGCCCACCTTAAATTCAGCGAGCCACTTGGCCTTGCTGCTGGCATCCCCTTCTCTTTCTTTGAGATGCCACACCGCCGTCTCTCTTTCTCTCTCTCCCCCGTCTTTCCCTCCTCCCTTTCTCCTCTAAGAAGGACAAAATAAACTTTTTGCTTTTATATCTTAATCTGAGTGAGAAATCTTTCTCCACCCACACCGTGAGCACTTACTAGGCCCTGTCTCTGTCTCTTGCTCTATTTCAAAGGGAATGGTGGACGGCAGTGTGAGAATCCACTCACAAAGGCCCCCTGACCAGAGACGCAGATTGATTCCTGTCTTCCCTCCTTTCTTTCCTAACAAGGACCGCCTGTGGCCCAAAGTCGAGAAGCAGATTGCTTGGATTGCGTCTCTGTCAATCTCCCTCTGTCCCCACCTGTCCCTTGCTCCCACCGTGGTGTCTGTAGCTCTACATCTCTGTTTATCGCCAGCATTGTGCCAAGTGGTTTACTGAAGAATCTCCTTTGCTTCCTAAAGCGCCCATACAGAGAGGCAAGGCTCAGTAGCTCCTAAAGGGCAGAGCCAGGACCCAAGCCCTGGCCTCTCGGTCCCAAGGTCGAGTCCTGCACCTCCTGGCTCTCTACAGCTTCCCTTCATCTTCTGGCCCATTACCCGTGCCAGTAACGGTCCCTTCTACCTCATTATCCTATTTTCTGTGATTCTAGCTCTTTTCTCTTTTCCCAGCACACTTCTTGAAAGCGTAATCAATTCTTGCTGCCTACACTTACTTTCTCGCCATCTACTCACCTCTTAATTCCTTGAATTGCTTTCTGCCCCATCATTTTACTTAGGCAATTCTCTTGAAGGTCACTGATAAAAGCAGTCATCCCACCTAATGCCATTTTCCTGATCTTCATACTTCTCATTCTGTCTAAAGTGTGAGACACCGTTTATACCAACCCTTGAAAACTTTTTCCTTCTCTGATATCTGTACATCCCTTACCAAGCTATGATCACAAAAATAACCTTTTACGTTAAATTATTATGGCTTGCCTATAGGAATTCTAGCGTTTCTTTGTGTTTTCTTTCCCAACATCTTTGGAAATTTTCAGGGAATTCTTTTATGTTTCATAGTTTTTATACTGGTTGTCATAAGTCACATAAGCTGGCAACTCAGGTGACACTGCTGTGTCATTTTTTAGCATGTCCCTTCTTAGCATCTCAAGTTGGGTGATCCCAGGCGGCTGCCATTCTCCAGCCCCTGCTTTCTTGTCTTACTACCATACTGCCACCTCCACTGCCAGAGACCCTAGTGAGATCCCATTTTCCTGAGCAATGTCCTCTGCTGGTGACTCCTGCTTATTCATTTGATCAGCCTCGGGGAGAGGACTGTGTCTTCTCTTAACCTATATACCCCCTCCAAAGCATGGGACAGATCCTTCAATTATTACTAAATGACTTCTCTTGTGGTCCAAATGCAGGTCTAAGCAAATCCCAGAAAACCATACTAGGCTGGCCCTCGGGGAACACCTTGCCCACAAGGAGGGCTCCTGCAGGAATCTCTCCCCTTCACTGATGCCAGATGCGTCCTTGCTCACGGCTCTAACTCCACGCACGTCTTGCTTCTGCCTCTCTGCTTCTGCCGTGTGGCTTCACTGGCTCAGGCTTAGCCATGGGTGGGTGATGGGTCCACCTGCCACTCCAGGGCCGTATTCTTAGAGCATAGAGAACGAAGAGAAAGAGCTTCTCTGTTCCAGCTTCAGTTTGTTTGGTTATTTACCGTAATTCAAACATATTTTAAGCCTAGACTTCCCCAGGAATCTTTCACCCCTGGAGTGGACCCCTATCCATTGTATAATCAAAGAAACACAGATCTCTCAGACTGAGGAAAAAGTCTCCACTTATGCCCCCTTACAGTTGGGTGGGGACAAGTGGCTTCAGTTTAAAAAGACCCCCAACAAGACTGATATTGATGTCACTTGGGTCATGAGCCCACCCCGGCTCCAGTCACTGTGGCAAAGCCTCAATATCTGTCATTGGTATCCTACAGTGTGGTCTGGAGGAGGGGTGGGGTGGGGGTGGTGCGGGAGGGGGAGGGGCGGTTTCATCGGAACAGAGGGATGTGGAGTCATTGCGAGCCAGGGGTCCATTTCAGGTTTTAGCCACACCCTCACCCAGAATGAATGCCATTCCCAAACAATGACCTAGAAGGTAGATTCTGCTGGTTACAGTCTGTTCCCCACATACTTCATACATAACCACCTCCTCCTTATCGCTGTCTCTCCCTCTTCCTCTCTCCCTTCCTTCCTGCCATTTCTTTATTTATTAAAAACAAACAAACAAAAAACTCTTCTCCATCTTCCTCCTTTTCTGGCATTTCTGCTTTCCACTCTCTAAAACCAGTTTCTTTCCCTGCTTCTCTTACCCTCTGTCTTTTTGCTCTATCTCACTACTTCAAGTCCAGCCACCGTGCGGCTAATTAAATATGTACAGTTTTGACCTTCTCCCTGAGCCCCAGATGCACATTCCTAGATCTCCACCCAAATGTTTCATCCGCCCCTTCAATCATTATTACCGGGAGCCACTCCTTTCAGGCATAGATAGCTGTGATAAAATTTTATATTCCGGGGCCTCCAAAGCTATGTTGCGGGAAAGATATATCCCTTTTTAAAATTTTCCTCGCCTGAACCAGTGAAAATCCTTTGCTCTCCACCGTACCTGGTACTCTTGGCTGATCCTAGGATTGGGGTTTTTGCCTTCTGCTGCACCCACAGCTCTGTGCCCTGTACCCTGAGTGAGGCTCTGAGCCCTGTCTCCTGTTGGCTCCCTGTGTCTGCCTTTGTCCACAACTCCCAGGAACTCTGGACCTTCAAGCCATAGGCACCATCCCCTGAAAGTGTGTGGCAGAGATGCGATAGCTTTAGTTGGGATGACTGTAGAGGGAATTCTTGCATGCAGTGGAAGGCTGTACTAAATCTCCTTTAAGATTCCCACCAGCTCTAAGGATTGGTGATTTTATAGGATGAAATGTTTAATGTTTTCTTATTTGGCTATATTCCCTTGATTTAGCTGAAAGTCTTTGTCATTTATATATGCGTTTGGGCTGATGTTAAATTTTCTTTATGGATTTGTGTGAAATAAATGGGTTGTTACTTACAGCTTGGATAGTTTTTGGCTTACATGAATGATCCTGGCTTTGCTATTTGTTTTGGTAGGGAAAAACTCCTGATTAGCACTGTGGCAGAAACTGCCAGTTTTCTCCCACATTGTTCTCTCTTTCCTCTATAGTGATGACATTTTCAGCTGATCCATATTAGCCTCTCTGACCTCCTGGCCTCCTTGGAGCTGGATGTGACTGAGTTCTAAATGACAGAAGTGTGACCTGTGCAACTTCTGTGTGTCCTTAGGGGGAGGTGGCTTGCCCATCTTCTTTGCTTTTCCCGTTTTCTAATGGATGCAATGCAGATATGGGAGCAGGCACCTTGGGCTATAGAGACAAGTACAACACTCTAGGGATGGAATGGATGAGTGACGACATAGAAGGAGCCTGGGTCCCATCATATGGAGCTACTACCATTATGAGTATGGTTTGTGAGTGGAAAAACATCAATCTTGTCGAAGCCACTATTATTTTGGATAATAGGTCTTATCAAATAAAACTGTATTCTAAAACATACAACAGGGTTGCCTTTTTCTCATAATCTCGTAGTTAAACTCTTATCTTCTGTGTACCATATTGGTAATTGCTATTTAGTTGAAAAAACAAATAGAGCTATATATTGAGAGTAGATTAGATTGAGGGGCTCTGGAGCCTGTACAAACAAAGATTTTAGAATAAAGGATCCAGGCTTGTGGATGAGGAGACAAGAAAAAGCAGCTAGCATTTATTAAGCATCTAGTATACACTGGGTACTATGTCAGATGCTTTGCACATGGCGGCTCATTTAATTCCTGAGAATGGCACAAATGACTTTTTCCAAAATTGTAAATTGACAATTTATAATTATATATATTTACAAGGTACAACATAATGTTATGCTTTATGAATTCAATATGTAATAATTAAATCAAGAATTGATGTCTATCACCTCAAATACTTATTTTTTTGTGGTAAAAACATTTGAAATTAACTCTCTTAGCAATTTTGAAATGTACATCATTATTAACTACATTCACCATGCTGTGCATAAAAAAAATTATCCTGTCTGATGGTGATTTTATACTTTTTGATCATCATCAGCTCATTGCCCCACTCCTCAGCCTCTATAAACACCATTCTACTCTCTGCTTCCTTGCGTTAGATTGTTTCAGATTCCACATATGAGTGAGAATATTCAGTATTTGTCTTTCTGTGCCTGGCTTATTTCACTTAACATACTGTTCTTCAATTCCATTTATGCTGTTGCAAATGACAGAATTTGCTTCTTTTTTAAAGCCAAATAGTATTCTATTCTGAATATATACCACATATCCTTTATCCATTCACCTGTTGAATATATACCACATTTCCTTTATATATCCATCCTTTCGACTACAGGATGAACTTTAGGATATCTGCAATTATGCCCTCCAGCAGGAGACAGGATTAAGTTTCAGTTAGGACCTGTCCTTAGGTCTTGTTCCGTGGGGAGGAGGAACTTGTATGTGTAATGCAGGCTGATGAAGCTCAAATACTCTCAAACATTTTCTTATTAAGATCCTTGGAAGAGGGGGAAATAAAAAAAGAGATAAAAGGCTACATTTGGAAGTTTAATGCAGAGCAATATTCATTCCAACACCAGACTGAGGGAGAAACCCTCTTGCAACTCTGAGGACGATAAGGTAACCCTTTTTTTTTCTTTTTAAATCCAGGGGCAGGGGAGAAGCCGCCGGAGAACAGTGCCACCATGTGGTAGAGTTAGGAATAGCAACAGCTGGGAAAATGACCCTTCAAAAACAGGAGTGGACTGCAGCTTGCCTGAGACACTGGGGGTTCCGGGGGAGAGGAGGCAACCCCGAGGTGACAGTGCAGTGGACAAAGGCCTTATTTTTCTAGTACAGTGTAGCTTGGGGAAATAGGATTATATTGGAATGGTTACCCGAGCCTTTAGTTATTTCTGAGTCCGGGGAAGAGAAGGGTGCTTGTCGAAGGTGGAGATGGTGTAATAGAAGCTCATTCTTTAGACAACCAGGAAAACTTGAGTTTAGTGTTTATCCTTGAGTGAGATTCATGGGCCGTAACCAACCATCCCCAATAGCTCGGGAAGCTTAGGAAAGATCCGCCTCGCCGTTAGGGAGTAGAGAGGGCAGCGGTGAAGAAGGGGCCAGCAGCGGAGTACTGGGTTCCCGGAGGCACATCAGGTAGCTGAATGGTCTGAACGTTGATATCTGGAGCCCAGAGTCTCTAACTACACCTGAGCAGTTCGAAGCTGGGTTCTATCTGTGTTTGAAATTGCTGACCTGGGTATAGTTTATAACCTTTTATAACCTCACGCTCCACGAAAGTAATCTTGTGATTTTATTAGAGCCCGAATGAACATTTTGCTCTCATTGCCTTACACCTGAGGAGGAAAGAGCTGAGACATGGCCCTGGAGATGTCAATCACGCCTGGGGCTCAGTCCTTCCTCTGGCGCGGTTTGGAGCCACAGCTGAGCAGGCCTCCGGGTGCAGCGGGGCAGTTCTGTCTTCCTCCCTTCCCGCCTGCTTTGTAACCATTACTTGGACAAGGGCGGGCACTGGACCCACGATTGTTTAGTGACCTAATATTAGACTATTGACCCGAGATTAGCCAGGACTTGCCATGCCAGCTGTATTTCTTCTTTCAGGTGTTTGAAATAGAAAATACTGAGAATGTTACATAGTTGGTAACTGTAGCTGAAGCTAAAAGGGTGCATTGAGGGGAGGTAGGGTTGGTTGCACCAGGTTCATGAGCATCTGTGTGGGGTTATGAGGGAGAGGACAAGCAGAGGATGGCACAGACTTCCTGCCCGACAGACTATGAGGCCCAGGGGAAAGCGCTGGAGACAATTGAGGGTCCCTAGAGCTGCCTTAGTTCCTGAGGGCCTCTAGGTTCCAGTTCCAGATGTAGTTCTACTCCACATCTGGGTTTGTAAACAAACTTATTTCTGAGATAAATGGAATGAGTCTCTTCCTTGCAATGGAAAGAGTTGGGATTAAGCAGAGATAAAGGAGAAGGCAGGAATTCCGGGATCAAAGGCCAGAAAGGCCTCCAAGTCCTTAGATGGTGGGAACACAGGTCCCTCAAGTGGTAATGCTGACATCTGGACGAGCTGCGGAGCTCAACTGACAAGTCTCAGTTGTCATTTCATGTGGTCCTTATGATGACCTTCGAGGACAGGAGAGCAGATATTATTACTGTTCTCATTTTACTCATAAAAAAAGTTGTGCTCAGATTTAATGAGTTACTCTGAGCCATATAAATGATCAGTGACAGAAGTTTAACTTGAATGTAGGTATCCCAGCGGGTTTTTCTCATTAGACCAGGCCTCTTGTCCAGGGTTATGCATTGGAATCGCCTGTGGTCCTTGTGCCTGCGCTTCAGGCTTTGAGATTCTGAGTCAGTAAATTTGGTAAGTTTGGGGCGCTGGGCATGAGTACCTGTGTTTTTTAAAGATCTGTGGATGTATGTAAGGACCTTGTTGAGAACCACTGCATCAGACAGCTCTGTAGCAGCTCTATCGTGGTTTACTGATCAGCTGCCTTACAACCTTCAGCACTGAGGAAATTCCACAGACTGGAGGGAGAAATTAAACATTATTCTTCACTCAGTATATTATGATGTTCAAGGGAAGACTGGAACCATGGTGGTGTTGAAGGATGATTTAGGAATTTTTATCCCTATAATCTCTATGAACCATCCATTCTTTGATAAGGGCAATAAAAGTAATGTTATGTATTATGTGGATTATATATTTACAGAAACAAACTATTTTAAAAACTCATTTGGAACATATAATCCACCCCATAACCATGGACTTGCTATGCAAATGTAGCTTCAAGGCCAGTCTCATAGCTCTCTTTTCAAGTAGACTCCTCTGTAGATGAATCCTGGAGTTGTCGGGAAGACTTATATGTGATGCTGAAAGAGGAGTTATTTCAGTAGCGAGTGAAAAGACAACCTTAGAGAGAATTTCAGGAGCCTTCTGGCTGCAGGTCCTTCTTGATCTGGCACCACGCAGGAGCTCCAGAGGCCTGGGGACCTGCCTGGGCAGGGACCACAAAAGAACAGTATCCCCCAAGTTCTTCCAAAAAAGGAACAATGCTACCTGATGCTGAAATGCAGTGTAATCATAATAGGAAACTGCCCAGACAGTGCCAAGAGGATCACAGGAATACAAGGAGATGAAGGGATCAAGTATCCATCTGGATCTTCCTCCAAGAGCTCTTCCAATTTTCCCCCAGTGTTGTCACTTGACCCCTCCTCTGGTGCAGCCTGGCATCTTAAATTGCAAGGCTGGCTCAGTTCCGTGAAGGGTTTTCAGCAGGAGAAGCTTCTGGGAGGAAAGGGTGGAAGTTAGGTGAGCTGGAAAAGGACTCTAAGTCCCTCAACATTTAGGAAGTCTGTTTGCTTGGGTTCAGAAGCTCAAAGAATGTCTACTCCACCGGAGGGAGGACACAGGACACATGGTGGCATTAGAGAAGGGAGGTAGCTTGGCGGGAATGCCAGGGGATGCCAGGATGTAAGAGCCATAATGAGGATGTTAGTTTCAGAAAATAGGAATTCACTAAGACAAAGCGTAGCTCTCAGACCTGAGTGTGGAGGAGGATCTAGGAGAAGGTGCCAGAACTTCAAAGCTACAAAGGGACAGCCGGATGCCCTGAGCCTGGGCTCTGAAACCCAGTTTGGAAAGAGTTAGCTTTGTGCTGGGCGTCTAGAGTTTGCGGGCCTGAGGGCTTTACCTCACTCTCTTTGGAACTGTACTTACCTCCTACTGTGCTAGGAATAAAAAAAGTGTGTGAAAATAGCAACAATTCTGTCTCCACCACCGATTTAAAAAAATAAAAAGCAAATGGCTGCCTGACTTTCAAAGTGTAAACTCTGTCTTTATGTGGGTGAACTGGAATATTAAGACAACGGATGCTGCTTCCTGCCAGTCTGACCTGGTCTGGTTGAGCTTTCAAGTGGCCAGATGTGCTTGGGTTCTTCTGCCTATGTAAGAATATGACCCCAAAGTGGATAGACATATATATAAAAGGCTAGTTTTTGTCTTAGGACATATTTTTAATTCCCTAGTGATTAAGACTTTTGCTTTGTCAGTGTTATCAAGTACGCAGTATCGGTAAATAGAAGAGGTTGGAAGAATGGAGAATAATAGTTGATTTCTTAAAAATAAGGAGCTCTGAACTGATTGGCAGGTAAGGACATTAGGGGTGGACTTGTTCATCTTAACTTTTGTGTAATGGGATTTTAGGAGTAGATTCTGTGTAGTTCGAAGCATGCTTAGTAATTTACCTGGGGACATGTCATATAGGTCAGATGGGAGGGTTCCCTTACTATGATTCTTTTTTGTTTCTGAAGGTTAATGTTTGTTTAACCTATCTTAGTATTAGTAGAGTTAGTATGTGATGGCCAGGAGCATAAAGAATTATGTGACTTTACAAGGTCAGAAAGTAGGAAGCAGAGAGCTAGAAGAGACCCTCAGAAAGCTCCGGAGTTCTGGTCCAGGAGAGCACCTTGATTTCACAAAGGAGTCAGCACCTCGCGTGTAACACAGCAGCGCGCCATGGCCAGGAGGATGGGCTGTCCCAGAGGCGGTGGCCTGTGCGGTGGCCTGTGTGGGGCAGAGGCGGTGGCCTGTGCGGAAGGCAGGCCGCATAGAGAGAAGTCAGATGTGCCAGTGTGCGTGTGCTGCTGTGGTCTGGTCTGTCTTCAGACTGCTTTTGGTTGTATTGGGGAAACCAAGGCTCAGACACAGCATGCACTTCTGTATTTTGCATGAGAGTGATTGTTGTAATAATTATAATATAGCTCAAAATTCACTTTTTAGGTTTTTCCATAGGAAAGCCTTCCTAGCATTTATTAAAGGACAAGTTAATCATCTGTAATTTTCCAGGCAGAAAAAATTATTCAGGGCAGATGGAATTTTGCCAGTGAGACAGCTTGGTTCTGCCCAACCAGACACCATCTCTTTTGAATGAAAGTTTATGATTTGTCCACAAGGGAGCTTTGAAAGTTAGGGAGGTACTTAGAGGTGCTATTTTCCTTTGGTTTAGCTCCTAAAATAATAAAGAAACATCCTGGAAAACAGAAAGGTTATTAAGATGTCAGGGGCTTAAAACCCAAAGTTACGGTGATGCCCCAGTACTCTGGTCATCATTCCAGACTCTGGAAGCACTAGAAGAGGGACTGTTCTTGTAGCTGCATGACTTCAGGGCCAACACTCCCCAATACATTTTGGGCATAAATTCCTATAATAGCTAGTATTCACTGCACGTTACTATGTGTGTGCTAAGAACTGTGTTAATGCAAAGTCAGTAACATAAAGGCTGTGGGATGTAGCTCATTCAAAAGCACGCAGCTAGCCACGGTAGAGCTGAGACTAGTGCACGGGTCTGTCGGACTTTAAAACCCATCACGAGACTCAGCTGGCAATTAACAGAAGTTTCCTGTATCTCTTTTGCAGTCTCCTAACTGTTTCTGACTCTGGTCCCTCCCCAGAAGCTCCACCTCAATAAGAAGCAGCAATGCTAGAAGTGAGAGAGAAAAGTGCTCATTTGTTCCCAAAGAAGCCCAAACGCAGAGCAAACTGAGTACCAATGGAGCACGGCTCAGATGAAGACGTGCGGGACAGAGCACATGTACGGGGTACACCTCTGACCCATTGTGAACACTGAAGGGCAGTTCTGCGGGGCTTCTCTTGCTGCCCTGGCCTGCAAGCTTTCTGCTTTCTGTGACTTGACTGAAGCATCTGACGAAGCCAGTGTTTACAATGGAAATTAAGTACAAGGGCGCCGTGACAGATGTTACTTTTTGCCTTGAAGGAAGATAAACATGCAGCTTAACAGACCAAAGCGTATGTATTGGATTCTTCAGAGAGAAAGCATATGGATGCTCCCAGCCCCCTCCAAATCTTGTTTATCTAAAGCTGTGCTCCCGGTTGCCATTAATTGCAGGTGACAGCCTCTGTCTTTTCCAGCCCTGCTAAATTGTGGGTGCTGCTGCTCTTTAACCTGAGGTTACTACTGCTCCAGGGCCTGGAGTTAGACTTGACCATGGCAGCCAGAACAGCAGGATGTAGTCTTGCTCTAGGCGGCATATTATCTTTGGAGTAAACGGGGTATAAGTGAGTCTCCCAGGCCTCAGCATTCTTTTACCACTGCCGGCCCTCCAGTGCACGTGGCCTGTCTCTGGCTCACATCCCGGTGACCCTGCTGGGGATGGCACTGCCTAACTGCTGACTACTGCTGGACCTGTCTACTGTGCTCTTAAATCTTGGCTGCGTCTAGCTCTAAAAATCTGACAAATCAACTGGAAACAGTATTCTTCTACCTTTTAGCTTCTGCCCATCCCACTCTTTAGATGGAAGCCCTTTGAACTCTGAGCTCGATATGTGGAATGACTGGGAGGCTGAGATCTGGACTTATAGCCACCTTTGCCTTGATAGGTCAGCTCAGGGGTTTGCTTTATTCTCCTTCCTATCTTTTCTTACCTCTCTTTATCCTTTCCACTTTCTGCCTCACTCTGGTCTTTCCCCAGCTCATCTCTTTTTCCACACCTGTGTGATTCATTCACTCATTAGCTATTAATGAGAGCTCCACGTTCCATGTGTCAGGCGCTGTGCTAGGCGCTGATGGGTCAGAGACGAGCACATCATAGCTGCTCACAAACAACTTACAGTCAAAAGGAGCAGCTACACTCCTGAAAAGAGGACTGCAATATAATTTGGTAAGCACAAGGATGGGTACATGTATGAACAGGAAGTTGTGAGTGTGTGTGTGTGGGGCACATAGCTCAGTAACCCACAAAAGGCAATAAAGACTTTTGGATATTAAAGGATGGGATGGATATAACATAAGGAGATGCCAGACAGAGAGCACATAGGAGCAAAGACTCAGAAGTACAAATGATGGCTTGCTGTATATAAGAAATTGTAAGCATTGCTGTTATGCCAGACGTGGAATGAAGATGAATCAGGGAATAATGAAGTTAGAAAGGTAGGTAGGGACCAGGCCATGAAGAGCTTCATAAGAAGAGTGACCAGATCATTTTTTCAAACACAGACACTTTGGAGAATGAAAGAAGTCTCATTAATAATTATACTAGGACACACATTAAAAACTAGAACTGTCTCAGTAAAACTAGGACACATCCTCACCCTACTTCTATGACAAGTTAAGGCACTGGGACTCTTATGCTGCAGGCAGTGGAGATTTACTGAGGAGTTTGAGTTTATAGGTGCCTGGAGTCTGCATACCCTTCCTGTTCCTGGAGGTGGAATTCCCTCCTGTAGGGAGAGATGTTCCCTCCTAAAGCTACCGGGCAGATCAGGGGCAGTCATGTGACCCAGTCTCTGTCAAATGGAAGCCCTGGCCTGGGACTTTAAGTACTGAAAAGGGAAGAGTCTGTGAGGGCGCTGGTGAGCCGTGGTGCCCCAGAGGTGGCGGTGTCTAGAGCAGAGTTCCAAGTAGGCCGTGCCTGTGGCCGGGTCTTGGTTGCTCTTTGCCTCTGTTGATACATATCTGTTTTCTGAGCCTGGTTCTCTAGGCTGCACATTGATTCCCTGACCTCTCTGTGATCCTTCCAGTACATTCTTTCTCTAATTAAGTAAGCCAGAATTGGTGTCTGTTTTGTGCAGCTGAGAACTTCTGTTTGTAAAGTGAAGTCACAGCTCAGGCTTGCTTTGGTTTGACCACCCTGGCAGCTGTACGGAGGATGGAAATGAGAGAGGCAATTGAACACACTGCCATCACTGGGTGGCACGGTCCTTCTGCCATGTTCTGAGAGGAGCTGTTAGGACTGTTGACAGTCATCTTCCCCACTGAGCAGAGTATAAAAAGAACAAGACCTTCCTATTAGTGTCTTCTCTGAGGCCTTCAGTAACCACAAAGAATGACAATGGGTAGGAGGTGACCCCAGCTGCTCCTCTATTGCTGCTGTTGGGCTCCTTGACAGCTCAGGGCAGGGAGTCACATAGAGGACTGTAGGGACGTTTGGCTTGAACTTTTCAAAGCCCAAATTATGCTGGCCGTAAAGAAAAGGCACAACAGCCCTGCAGTCTCCAGGGCTGTTTCTTAATGTGAATAGTAAATTCTCTTGAAAAGGGGCAGAAAGCTGCATTAGGTAAGTATAAATAAAGATGCCATTTTGATCTAATCTTTAAAGGATTGGCTTAAAAAATAAATCAGTGTATGTTTTCTGAACTTGCCTTAATTAGGAAAATCACTGAAGCTGTGCTTCCCATAGTTTTCCTTGTGTTTTCTGTGTTCCCTTTGTAATCCATTAAATTTTATGGCATTAGCAGGGATTTGAAGCCCAAGATTTAATCAATAGTCATTTCTCCTGCATCAGCACTTCTGCACAGTGCTGTGTATATTAAGCAGTATTTTACTGATTGTCTGACCTTTACCTCTTAGACTGCACTTCCTAATTATAACTTCTCTGTTTTGCCATGATATATATCTAAGGTTAAAGGCTATTTATTAATAGCACTTGTGAATTTTTCCCAAAGGAGCACAAAAAAAGGTCCACTGTGTGGAAATCAGGATTGTCCATGCTTTTGGATCTGAGCAGACTCAGGCTGGCAGTCTGAGCCTTCAGATGCTACATAACTTTTTTTTTTTTAATGTTAAATCATTTCAAATATGCTATTTAGGATTCTGGCTCATCCCAGGGTGCAATCTAAATTTTGGACACACTAAACCATCAGATATGAGGAAAATCATTTGGTTTCTCTGCATGCCCATGTTTTCCTGCTGAAAAGCTATGCTGATAACCCACGATGTCTGTCTCACTCACAAACTGTCTCCTAGTGGCATACGTCTAAATCTTAAGGGTCCCCTTTCTCATGGGGATGGGGTTCCTCTCATCACACACAATGCTCATTAGCTTTGGAAGTGTTTATGCTGTTGGTCAGTTGTTCTGTGTCTGTGAGCATGTTAAGAGGCTCATCCATCTGTCACCTCCCTGAGTCAAATGGGAAAGAAACTCTAGGCTAACAGATTTGGCAACTGATGGGCTCTGTTTATCTCCAGTATGGGTCACATGTTGGGAGTTTGGTAGGTCACCTTACTCTCAGCTCTGAAGTGAGAGTTTTGTTGGTGGGGGCTCCTTGAGTCCTGTCAAGCTGAGATTTGAGCTACAGTGATAGCCTCCCTGATTATATCCATATCTCTGTTTCGCCTTTCTCTAATTTGGTTGCCTTCTTGCTTCTAAGCCTGGCCTGATCCTTTCCCTATGACATCTCTTCTAATAGAATTACTCTCCAACATTTCTCTACCTCAGTACCTCATTTTTATTATTTAATTTTTTTTGTTTTGTTTTGTTTTTTAGAAACAGGATCTCACTCTGTCAACCAGTCTGGAGTGCAGTGGTATAATCATAGCTCATTGCAATCTTGAACTCCTGGGCTCAAGCAATCCTTCTGCCTCAGCCTCCTGAGTAGCTAAGACTACAGGTGCATGCCACCATATCTGGCTAATTTAAAAAATTTTTTTTTTCAGAGACAGGGGTCTTGCTATGTTGCTCAGGGTGGTCAGTCTCAAAGTCCTGGCCTCAAGTGGTCCTTCTGTCTCAGCCTCTGGGCTTGCAGGTGTACCTCAGTATTTTAGATTTGTCTGTTCCATCAAGTGCAAGGCCTGGAGCTTGGCCTGCAGACCCCCAAAACAACTAATTTCACTCAGAAAAGTCTTGTGGCATCCCTCCCAGGCCTGTTGGCTCTAGCATCTATTCAGTATAACATCTCAGAGACATTTCTCATGCCCATACCCTCTGATTCTTATATCCTGAGTTGCAACTAAGGCATTCGCCATGAACAAAAAACATTGCAAAGTGGGAAGGGGAAGACAAGCTATGTGACCTCGAGCAGGTTTTTTGACATCTCTAAGCCTGAAATCTTTATCCTAAAATAAGGATAATATTAATAGGTTGTTGAGACTGTTCAGTGAAATCACATATGCAAAACATTCAGCAGTGTCAAGAACTGTGAAGAGTCCGGGGCTTTACCCTATTTGTAAGCTAACAAGTTAGCCACTACAGTTTCATGGTTGCTGGCAAAAGGCATGAGACTTCTGGATCAGTGACAAATGACTTTATTACTTACAGTCAGAGGAGTATCCAGAAGATTAGTAATTATGCTGGTGACTTGAGCTCCACTTCCCACAAGGTGAAGCTATGAGCGCCAGATGCTGTCTGCACATGTAATGGGCTACCTTACACAGAGAAACTCTGATCTTAGGGAGCCCCAAATTTTTATAATGAGCAGCAAGTAAACCTTTTCCTCTGCTCAGGAAGAAGACAATCTGTATCTTTCGAGGCTGTTAGCTATACACACATCACATAAAAAAGACAAAAAAACCCCAAAAACAATCCAGAACAAAGGCAGCCAGTGCCTTTGTTTGCAAGATGTGCTGGAATGCAAGAGAACCATTGAGGATTGTCTCCCAACACACTGCTCCTGGCATCTGATAAGTTCAGTGAATTTTGGCTGCCTTTATTGTTAATAAAGTACTTAATGTAGTACCTAGCATATAATAAGTACTCCATAAAATGGTAGCTATGAAGAGAGGACCTTTACTTGAAAATGATGGGACTCAACTTCTGCTATGAGCAGAACCTGTCTCAGAGTCTGATACACAGTAGACATTCAATATATATTACTGAAGGAATAAAGTGACAACAGTTTGAAAATTACACTAACAAAATATGAGATGTGATTATCAGGTTGCAAACCATGTATCTTTTTCTTCTTTCTCTTCTATCATAATATTTTTTCAAGAATATTTTGCATAGAGTAGGCTTTTAACAAATAATATTTGGAATATTAATAGCAAAATAAATAAAATTTACAGATAATTTTCAAATTTTAATTATAGTAGTGACTTGTCCTTCTTTCTCACCATATATGATATCAAACTGATGAAAAGATGAAGTAATTAGGATTTTAAATTTCTTTCCATGCTCTGGTGGGGGCACTATAAAATGGTGAAATGTATTCCTTGACATGCTCTCCGGAAAGTTCTGAGAACATAAAATGGCTGAAAAGGTAAATAGCAAGAGAGAGGAGAATTAAATATATAAATAACACACAAACTGGATAAGCAGCTCTAGAATAAATTGAAAGTTGATAAGCTCAGGAGTAGAACTCCCGTTTTTCCCATGGCAATTTACCAAAATTCTTGTGCATTTTGTAATGAAAAATGTTTACCAACTCGTCCCGAGGCATAAATCTTCTTAGCTTCTGCAATTAAAATCTCCAAGGAAAACTCAGGGACCACATTAAACCAATGGCTCAAGCCTGGTCACGTTTCCCCTTGTCTGGATTTAACTAAGGATCCATTTGGTGGGGGCTGGAGGGCGTCGGGCTGATGGGAGGGTTGGTGAGGAGGTCAGGAGTAGGGTGAGAATGGGAGAGGGGAGGGCTTTAGACATACTTCTCCTCACTGGCCTTTCCTGTGCTCCCCAGAAGGTCTTTGTCTCCTGAAGCTCCAGAGTCCCTTATCTGCAAACCAGGGAGGATGCTGCTGTGTGCTTTAAAGAATGGTAATAAATGTGGGGAGGCAAAACGCAGAAGGTCAGATTGATATTATTATTGCACAGATTTGGTATTCATAAGGTCATAGTACCCAGCTGCTGTCTGTCAGTTTGGTTGGATTTTTTTGGAGTCTCTGAGGCAAGTAATAAATAAAAAAGTAATAATGCGCTATGTACCACCTGCTGTTCTTTAAACTATAGTTAAATTTCCCCTGATAATTTCTTTTCCATTAATCCATTTTTTCTCTGTTAGGAAATCTTAGGGAAATTGCTGACTTGGCAGCTGAAAATATTTTCTTGGCAAGCCCTTTAAAATTGTAATTGTATTAAAGTGTCTTTTTCTTATCTTTGCCTTTAAATAACTTTTTTTTTTTCCTTCGGGTTCTCTGTTGGAGAAAGAATAAAATAAATGGCGTGTCTTTATCCTCAACACATCATTTTTGAACCTTTAGAGACCAATGAAATTCTCCATTGTGAGGGATGTTAGCCTTAAATCAACAGCGTGTCAGGAAGCATTAGAGAGGCACAACTTCACATGCATATGCGGACAGGTCTGGTCTTTAGGCATAAATGAGCTGGCTGCCAGCAAAGCCAGCTCCAGACACAAGAGCGCTTGATTCCTGCTACCCCTAGCCCTATACATTAGGTTCTGGGGACACAAAAACAATACATCTATTATGGTAGCACTTTCTGACCTCAACTTATCAAGAAATACAAAATTGCATGCTCAATATTTTGCAGGGCCACTATTTCAAATTTGATTTTTAGGCAGTGGCTACTTGGGAGTCTTTTTGCCTCTGCTGGGAATTTGGGGTTAGGAAGAGCAGTATATTTCTCTTGACGTCTCTCTGGGATAAATAAAAAGAAAATAGGAGGCCGTTTTCTGGATGGCCTCAAGGTCTCTCCCAGACATTCAGACTCATTTTGTCCCATCTCTTCAGGGGTTATGCTTGGCCTAGTGATCCTGGTGAAGAGAATCACGGAGTTGGAGAGCTGCAAAGAGTTTTCCCTTGTTTGTAAGTCGCTCCTGATGGGCCAGTGGAAATGACTCTGGCCTTCAGGCTCAGTGTCCCACAGAGAAGCAGTTTTCCATCCTGCATCCTGTGGTTGATGGAGACCCTGACAAAGTGGTGGCAGAGCAGGAGCCTAAGGAAAACCCAACAGAGCTTGCATTTGTTACAAAACACTGAATTGCTAAGTGTTAAATGAGATTTCTTTCTTTTACTGTTCTCTGGCTGACAGGAAACAAATGCATCCTCAAATAGTCGGTGGAATTAGAATCAGGGGTTGGAATGAGGGAGCATTTGGAGACTCTGCATCATCAGAGAGCAGGTGGCCAACCCTGGGGCTGTGGGAACCGAAGGCAAGTCACAAAAGGGGATGGTGGAAATGCCTCATTCTACCCAATGTTCTTGTACAGTTGTTACTTAGCTAAAAAGAATGTTGAGGAGGACTTGAGATTGGTTCCCACTGCTGCCATTTTATTAGTTGAGTAGCCTTGAGCAAGTTAACAACTCTGTACTTCGCATTCTTCTTCTTTAAAGAGAAAATAATACTTGTCAGTGTCATTTAAAGATAAAATAAATGTTTATGTAATGCTTCTGGTGCATAGTAATATTCAATTAGTGTCTCCCCCTCCCCCCTTTTTATTCCTCATGTCTTAATGGCCAATCATATTAGCCATGTTAGACTGGCCCTCCAGAAGCCCATTCTCACCCCACTTGCAATGGGGCACCAGAATTGTTGCTCGGGATTTCATAAGAAACGTTAGATCCCTTCTGTGCCAAACTACCAGTTGTGCCAAGTAATGGAAATGGTTAGGAGGTATGTTCTTGGGAATGAGCAGTCACCTCAGGGTTGGGGGTAGGGAGGGAGACCTTGTGAGTTACATGAAGACAGAGCAGAGGATGCAAGGACACAGCACATAACAGACCCGCAAAAAGTAAATGAATGCATGTAAGCATTTGGTGGCCAAAGTGGGGCAAGGAGAAAGGGCAAATGGGAAAGAGGTGGCTTATATCCACTTTCTATTTCTCTGTCTTTCTTTTCATCATTTCATAAACCTAAGTGGGTTGTACATTTGTTGAAAACACACACACACACACACACTCACTCACAAACACAAAGACAGAAACACCAAGAAAGTGATTGAGAAAAAAGAGAGACAGAGTACTTTGAGTTTGGAAAGAGCTCGGTGGGTGTAGAATTTGCAAGTGGTCTTAATGTATTAGCACTTTACATTTAGTATTTTAGAATCACAAATACATATCTCCTGGTCCAGTCCTCATAGAATGTAGGATTTCTCCTGTATTAGTTTCCTATTGCTTCTGAAACAAATTACTACGACTTTGGTGGCTTAAAACAAGACAAATGTATTAGCTTACAGTTCCAGAGGTCAAAAGTCCAAAAAAATGGATCTTATGGGCTAAAATCAAGATATCAACAGAGCTGTATTCCTTCTGGAGGCTCAGGGAGAATCTGTATCCTTGCCTTTTCCAACTTCTAGAGGCCACTTGCAGTTCTTAGCTTGCAGCCCCTTCCTCTACCTTCAAAGCAAATCACTTCGACCTCTGCTTCTGTCATCCAATATCCTTCTTTGACTCTTTCTCTACTGCCCTCTCAAAAACAAACCTTCTTATATGGGCCCACCGAGGTAATCCAGGATTCTTACTCTAAGCATGTTTACAAAGCCCATTTGCCCATGTAAAGCAATGTATTCACATTTTCTGGGGTTTAAGACATGGACGTCAGTTTTTCACACCTCCCTAAATCATCTCTTCCTGATGGTTAGGTACATACTCTTCTTAAGCACTTTCTGAGGCAGCTCATTTTGATTTAAACATTATCTGACTGTCCTTTACTAGTTTATAGATTTTCTTTTGCTAGTTAAAGGAATGAGTGAGTGGAACCCACTGGCAGGTTGAAAGAAGCCAGCAAGGAGCTAGACAAGAACAGGATTAGGGATGTTTGCTAGAGTTTTGGTCATTAGAGTCTTGACAGGCAGTTCTCTAAGAGAACAGTAGCTTGGCTAGCTATCCCCAAGTCAGCAGGGCCATGAAGGTATACAGTTACATTCTTTTAGCTCTTGATGAAATAACCAGGCATCAGTACCTGCAAGGACAACTTCTCAATTAATTATAATGCCTGTACGACTGCTTAGCCTATATACAAATCTTCTACTGTCATTGCAGGATACAACACTAACATTGCCCTGAGCTAGTTCAGATAAACACCAATAAGAAGTAATTTATTTCTTCATTTACTTACTACAGAATCAGTGGGGATCCTCTTTTGACCCAAGGCTGTTCATTTTCAGAGGGGTAATGGTATAATAAGTGGAGGATCCCCGCGGCTCAAAGACTGTCCTTTTTCTTGTTTATTTTTGTTATAGAGTTATGACGATTCAAACAATTCTGGAAAGCTCTTTCCTGTTTGCAATATCTCCAGGTAGCTCTCTCATTTATTCCAGTCCTCTGATGTATAAGGTATTACACAGAAGTATAAAGTTATCCCATGTAGAATCTATTTTTCCCATATGTGTATTATTGACTTTCTCATATATTGCCTCACAACTTCCCATTAGAAAATTGTCATCAAACACCGAACAATGAAAAACACTTTTCTCATGCCACCTGCCCTATAAACAGAATCGCAACGTCTGCTCAGCTACCTTAAGGGATCATTTAAGGTGACTCCCGCTACTAACACAGCCACTGGACACACTGACCCCCTGTGCCTGCTGCTCTGGCTGTGGCCCCCATCTCAGTGTGATGGTCTTTTTATGTGCATTTTGCCCAATTCCCACCATTTTATTAATCGCTATGTCTTTTTAAAAATCAATTTCACTGAGTTATTATTTATATACAAATACATAAATAGATGGAATCATCATCACAATTAAGAGATGGAACATTTTCGTTCCTGTAAAAAGTTCTCTCTTCTTTTACAGTCAGTTCTTTACCACCTCCAGCCCCAAGTAGCTTTCTGTTACTATAGATGAGTTTTCCTTTTCCTGAATTTCATCTAAATAGAATCATACAGTATATACTCCTTAGTGTCTGGCTTTTGTTTTTTTAATTTAACATAATGTTTTTTAGAGTCATTCATTTGGTGGATGTCAATAGTTTGTGCCTTTTTAATGCTGAGTAGTATTCTATGGTATGGATTTGCCACATTTTGTGTGCCTGTTTATCAGCTGATGAATACTGATTGTTTCTAGTTTGGGGCCAACATAAATAAAGCTTCTATTAATATTGGTATACGCAGCTATGTGGACTTACGTTTACATTTTTTTAGTAAATGCTAAGGAATGGAATTGGTGGGCCACAGATAAATGTATGCTCAACTTTATAAGCAATTGACAAACTGTTTTCCAATGTAGCTGTACCATTTCATATTTCTACAGATATTGAGGATTCCAGTTGTGCTACATGCTCCCCAGCAGTTAGTATTATAATCTTTTTAATTTTAATCATTCAAATGGGTGTACAGTAAGGCATCTTTTCATATGATTGTGGCTATTCAGGTATCTTCTTTTGTCAAGCATCTGTTAACATTTTTTGCCCATTTTTTAATTGGGTTGCCTTATTATTGAGTTTTAAGATTTCTTTATATATTCTTGGTACAAATCTGTTATTAGATATAGGGATGGTAGCTATTTTATCCCAGTTTGAAAAGCTTGACTTTTCATTTTCTTAACATTGATTTTTAATTTTGCTGATGTCTAATGTATTAGTTTGCTTCTTATTGCTACTATAACAAATTACCACAAATTTAGTAGCTTAAAACAGCACAAATTTATCTTAAAGTACTGGTGGTCAGAAGACCAAACTAAGTTGATAGGGCTGCATTAGAGAATCATTTCCTTGCCTTTTCCCACTGGTAGAGATTGCCTGCATTCCTTCCTTGCCTAGTGGTGCCAGGTCACTCTGACCTCTGTACTCGCTGTCAAGTGTGCTTTCTCTGACTCTGACCCTCCTGCCTCCCTCTTTCAAGAATGCCTGTGATTATGTTAAGCCTTCCAAGATAATCCAGGGTAGTCTCCCCATTTCAAAATCCTAAATGTGATTGCCTCTACAAAGTCCTTTTGCCATGTAAAATACCATATTTGCAGGCTCTGCAGAACAAGACAAGGACACTTCTGCAGTGGGGGTGGGAACGGGGGGAGGGAGGGAGGGGCGCTATTCAGTCTACATCTAATTTATAATTTTTTTCTTTTATGATTTATGGTTTTTACATCTTACCTAGGAAATCTTTGTCCATACGAAGATCATAAAAATGTTCTTTTACATTTTATTCTAAAACTTTTATACTTTTTAACTATGTTTAGGTTTATGGTCTATTCCAAGTTATTTTTTTGTGTGTGGTTTTGAGGTAAGGCTCAGGGGATATTTTATTTTTTTAATTAATATATCCAATTTTTCCAGCATCAATGTTGAAGAGACTATCCTCCCCTTATTGAATGACTTTGACTACATTTGTTGAAAATGAATTGATCTCTTATGTGTATATTGATTTCTCTTCTCTCTCTTCTGAAAGCACATGTGATTGATTCAGTCCTTGGCTTAGAATCGTTGAGTAGTTGCTAATGTTGTAATTTATTTTTTTAAGCATGACTTCATGATATGACCCCTTCTTTTCACCCTCAGTGAGACTGAATGTCTTCTAGTTCCTTGAGTGTGCTTGCTTGACTCTAGAAAGTGAGCACAACACATCTTCCTCTGCTTTGGACACCCTTTTCCTTCCTCTTTGCCTTACTTATTACTTCTCATCCATTAGGTGACCACCACTTTTTCCAGGAAACCCTTTTTGACTCCTCTCCTTATGCTATCAGAGTAGTATCACACAGTGAATTATAGTTGCCACTAGACTTACCTGTATCCTCTGTCCATGTAGCTTCCTGGGAGGAGAGACCCTGTGTTGCCAATTTATATGCCCCAGCACCCAGCACATTCATTTGGCAAATGAATAACAGTAGCCCTTCTGTCACAAAGTACAGGACTCTCCTGATAATGGTGTTGCTGATTGATGTTCACAGTAACTGTATTCAATGGTGAAGAATGGGTTGGATGAAGGAAGGATGGAAAAGAGTCGATTTCTTATTTAAGCAAAATAGCAATGAGGTATTGCTATACAAAGGGAGATTGTAATAGACATACTAGAGTTTGAGTAAATACATTTTAAAATTTTATATGATAATCCTTAAGTATTTTTCATCATAACTGGGGAATAGGTAATCTGATTAATAAAATATTCTAGTTAATAAAGATCCTTGTATACATTTTCAATTTAATAAGGGCAAAGAAGGAAAAGGAACTGTTTATTTAGCATGTTTAATGTGCTTGGTATTGAACTATGTACTTTACAAATTCTATCTCATTAAATTCCCCCAACAACCCTGGATGTTATTGTGAGGATGTTAATGCCCAGAGAGGTAATATAAATTGTTTATAACCACGTAGTTGGTTACTGGAAGAGCCATAGGTTTAAATATCTAGAGGTACTTTCTTTAGAGTCTGTACTCTTTCTATTCCCTTAGAAAATGACTAAATATCTCACTACTAAAGCTAATCTCAGCTTCCTCTGATAATTTATAACTTTGACAATCCTGTTAAGACATCAAAACAATAAAAAAATAATAAATAAATATAAATAAATAAACAGAATAAAAAAAGAACCTATTATCTTGTAATGACTCAGGGCATTATTGAACATCAGTTGCTATTTTACTTGAAAGGGGTAAATATATTATCTAAAAAAGTTTTCCCAGTTGATAGAATTTCCCAATATATTTTTAGATTGTGTGGTATCCTCTTAACATAGACTTTGGGTTGCGAATTTTTGGGGTTTTAGGATGACTCTAAGATGCTCTCATAGACAGGGAATACAGGAAAGTCTCAAATCAGACTCTAAACTGTGGTCACACCTTCCACCAAGTTCCTGAAAATGATGCATATAAAAAACATAACTGAGGGCCCGGCGCGGTGGCTCACGCCTGTAATCCTAGCACTCTGGGAGGCCGAGGCAGGCGGATCGC
Organism: Cheirogaleus major; assembly: GCA_963574435.1. Taxonomy (NCBI): domain Eukaryota; kingdom Metazoa; phylum Chordata; class Mammalia; order Primates; family Cheirogaleidae; genus Cheirogaleus; species Cheirogaleus major. Next base: position 147 of record CAUYPO010082656.1, on the reverse strand, counting down.
TCAAACTCAGGAGTTCAAAACCAGCCTGATCAAGAGTGAGACCCCGTCTCTACTAAAAATAGAAAGAAATTAATTGGCCAACTAACAATATATAGAAAAAATCAGCTGGGCATGGTGGCGCATGCCTGTAGTCCCAGCTACTCGGGA
>CAUYPO010082653.1:0-15035 GCA_963574435.1 Cheirogaleus major | reverse complement strand
CAACTTACCTCTACAAGATAGAGACAGGACAGGTGCTCAATAGATAAGTGGGTTTTTATAACACATAGTGTGATTGTGTCAAAATGTCCTAGTCGGGGATGGGTATATACAAACACAATGAGTAAAATGTGCAACGTATGGGGTGTGGGTATGCTTGAGGCTCTGCCTCGAGGGGGGAGGGGGGCGTGGGGAATATACATAACCGTAATATTTGTACCCCCATAATATGCTGAAATAAAAAAAAAATATGAAAAAAAAAATAAAGACAGATGACATTTGAGGCTCAATGGTGTGCTAGAGCTGGCTTATAATGGTCTTTGAGAAATGATAGATAAATTTTCAGAATTTTTTTGAGCCAGTTGATGTCAGATTGGTAACTTAAAATTGGCCATGGTGGGAGTATTTACACTATAAAAATTGGCAAACACTACAAATCAGCATTTTACCAGATAGCTAGTTATTAAATATTTATCAACCGCTAATGGGCCTTGAAAGATGTGTGGGATTCCACCCTAGAAGGGTGGCGAGGGTGAGATATGGCATGTAGAAAGAAGAGTACGACCAAACACAAGGAGTTTGGGGAGAGTTCAGGCTTACTCAAGTAGGAAGACATAGTCTACTTTGCCTGGAGTAAGATACAGGCAGAATAATTGGAGGTGCAACTGCACAGTTGAGAGAGGGCTATGTTAAGTCTAAGCTTTCGATGTAAATGCCTACTAACGCCAAACGCATAGTAAGTGCTTTTAAAAAGCTAGCATCCTATTTTTCCCTCTTCACTTCTCAAATGAAGTTCAAACTCCTGACATCCAAGGCTCTCTACAAAAGCCCTATGATGGAGGTATTTCAAAACATAGATGATAAGACATGATCAGACAGATTAAGAAACTAGACCAAGAACACACAATTAGTTATTGAGTCTATGGCAGTAAGGTGAGGTGACTAATGACACTAAGATGGAGACTGGGAGAACAGAGGATGGCGGTTCATTCAGTAGAAATAGGGAAGTAAAGAATTCAGGGCAGACTTGCTGAGTGTGAGTGCTGGTTGCACACACAAGTGGCACTTTGTGGCAGCAGAGGTGGATTTGCAAGAGAAGCTGGAGCTTGAGGTATGGTTTGCAAGTCACTGCTGAAAGCCTGGTAAGCACTTCTTATGATCCCATCTGTTGGGTTTTAGGGTCCTGGTCTCTCCCTCTCTTGTTCTCCATTTGGAGGCTGGGAAGCTCTTTGCTTCCGTCCGTAGCAACCTCAGGGATGTTAGTCAGCTTGAGCTCACTAAAAGAACTAAGAATTCTGCGGACCATGCAGAACATCTGCAGAGATTCAGGCCAATCTCTAGAAGCTGGGGCCTTCTTGGGAGTCTCAAACCTCACCAGGCTCTTGAACTTACGGTTATGACTTCAATTCTCAGAGTGCAGGAATTCTGAACCAATCTGGTCTCTTTCTGGCTCTCATTCCAAAGGCCAAGGGAATGAGGCAGATTCCTGAGTCCAGCCCAGTTTAGGCCTGATCACCTGATCATTGCTGGCAACACACTCTTCACCCCACTGTCGCTGGCCGAGGGTAGACAGTCCACCCCAGCGGAGCTGGGTTTGAGGGTTAGAAAAGTCCATATTAGAAATAGCCATTCTGTCCATGCTCATTACTGACACAAGTCCCAACCTGAGGACTCTCCCACCACATCTTGAGCAAGTTCCTGAAGCACAAAGACTAGCAAGGTATGGAAGGCCCTGATTTTCTGTTTTGTTTTTTTTTTTAAGCTAAAACCCTTATACACTCTGAAGAACATCTTTTAATCCTAGACTGCATTAAAAAATTTCTGGGTACAGATTGTTCCAATTAAATTCTTAAATGTCAAAAGTTTCTTAAAATAAAACTCCTTAAAATAAACCAAATCAGTCGTTCTGGATTCCAGCCAACATAAATCAAAGTACCTAACCAGATGGGGATTCTGTAAACTAAAGGTAATAGCAGTTGTTCACAGCACAGAGAAATGCAAAAGGCATCAGATAGGCCATTTTTCCTTTTCAGAATGTTTTTCAAAACACAGGGTAATAAACACCCTAATAAACAAATGAATCGTGCTTCCTGCAGCACCTGTTCACAAATAGAAACCCCAAAATATGCCTGTGATGTTCTGAAAAAAAAGAAGCTGTAGTCCAGTTAGCAAAACACCCGAATTATTCAGATGGAGGGAGGACTCCAGCAGCTGCTTGAGAAGCCTGGAGAGAAGGCCGCAGGAAACGTCACCATCACAGTCTCCAACCAGCCCATCTGAAGGCATCAGCAAGATGCAACCTGCCCTGAGCCACCAAGCGTGGTTCTGTTGGCCACACCACCGAGACCCAGCTGGCTGCTTGGCCATGAGAAGATGCAGCTGTGTTAGAAATGGCCTCCTACACAAGAACTGGCCTCACCACAACCATAAACCCTGCATCAAGCCTGAGTTACCGTCCTGGTGCTGAAAGCAAAGATGATTCTGTTTGCAAAGACAATGTTTTCTAACAAACTAAGAGGATAGTGATGCCATCCCATATCTTGCTACCTAGCTGGGTAGGGACCCTGTGAGCTGTCAGCAGCAATATGGGAGAAGTGGGGCAGAAAATGGCCCAGGCCAAGGTCAGACATGGGCGAGAACGGGGTCTGCAAGCCCGGGCTGTGGAGCTCTCAGCACAGCCAGGCATTGGGCAAGGTCAGCAGGGAGTCAATGGCTGGAGGTGCCAAGTTGGGGTAGAGGCAGCCATGGGTCAGCCAAGCACTGGGCTGGCAGGACGGGGCCAGCAGGGAGTCAGGAGGCACTCCCCTCTTTGTTTGCTGGCTCACTGCTACTCATCTTTTGGGTCTAGGCTCAGACATTATTTTTTCTCCAGGAAGTCTACCATCCTGCAATTCTCCTACTTTAGCACTTACAATTGAAGTGATTTGATTGATGACTGATTTTGCATCCTCCTTGCTAGATAGAACACACACTTCAGGAGCTGGGCCCAGCACAGTGTGTGGCCTGTTGTCAGCCCTCAGTACGTCTTCCTGGGAGGAGGGAAAGAAGGATAGAAGGCACAAAAGCTGAAGGAAAGAGGGAGGAAGAGAGGACGGACAAATCAGAGGGAGGTGCACAAAGAGCTGCACCTCGCTCCATACCCTCTTTTCCAGGACTGCTGGTGGGCTTGTAAATGCAGGGGCGTGGCTGACCCTGAAGGCCTTAGGACCCCGGCCCAGCAACCGACCCAGGTGGTAGACACAGGAAAGCATATGGTTTAGGCTTAGGAACATGAAACATAAACCCCTTCTGGAAAAATAATCGCATTTTATTTCTTAGTGTTTCATCTCTTGATGGGGTTTTTCTTTCTCTGGTGTTTGAGTTGAAAACAAGCTGTAACCTGAAACTATAGATACTTCTCAAGGATGATGGCATGCTGAAAGAATGTAGTTAAAATGCTCCTTAGGGATCGTCTACCGTTGTAAAGAACAGGGGTAGAGGAACAGATTCTCTTAATCCTTGGATTTATTCAATGGATTTTACCAAAATGGGCTGAACCTCAGGAAAGAAAGACAAGCATTTACAATATCACTGCAAACAAAATCTAATGAGAGACACGTGAAGGACACAGGCCAAGGGACAGCTTTAAGAAGTCTGCATTTTATAGCTGAAAACTTTTGCCAGTAGCTCTGTTACCAACAGAATTACTGACATTGGTCATCCAGTCTGTGGCAAGTGGGAGTCTAGGAGGGGATGGTGAGGGGGACAGTGGGTTTGGGAATATTAGCTGGGTGGGAGGAAACAGTGGTCCAAAAACTTTAATGATTTCCTATGATTTAAGTGGGGTTGAGTAGGTCTGAGGTAGGGCCCTGGGTTCTGCTTTGATAACAATCTCCCAAGCTGTATCTGTGCATGCATGGGAGCTTGGGACCACACCTTGGGTAGAAAGGCCATAGAGCACTTCAAAGGGATGTGTTGCTGTGGGAGGAAGCACAGATGAAAACAATAAGCTTCTCGAGGGTAGGGACCCTCCAGGAATTTTATCTTTCTCTATAGGCTACTGTACACAACATACACTCATATATTTCTATTTCACTTGGATGTTTTGGGTTGCAAGGAATGAAGACATCACTCAACCTAGTTCACGTGATGAGGTCTGTGGTAAAGAAATTGCAAAGCGGTGATGGTGATGGAAACTTCTGGAAAATAGAATCTGTGGACTAGCCAGGCCTTGAAAAGACTGGAACCAGATATCATCCTGAACTCAGAGCAGCCCAAGGGACTTCAGGGGCAGGGATTTGTGGAATTCTTCACCTTCTTGCTGTTCTTGGAAGGGCTTTCTTCTGTCTCATAGCTTTCACTACCTCATGCTTCCTCATAGTTTCTGCTGGCTCGCGGCCTCTCAGAGCATGTCCTCTGACTCAGAGCTTCCTGTTAGCGTCTTCTGTGCTAAAGGCAGGACCCTCTCTAGTTTCTAATTCAGGGTCTCAAGAGCGGGAAGCTGATTGGCTCCTCCTGACAGGCAAAGCACATCCCTCAGGTGCCCCTTGGGCCGTGCCGGCCTGTGGACTGGCTCCTTTCGGCCAGGTCAGGTGGCCTCACCTTTTTAACACCTGGGACCAGGCCAGGGCAGGATGGGCCATGTGGTACAGCCGTGCTGCCGGGGGAGCAAGTGCTGCCCTTGGGAAGAGCCTTTTAAGGACATGGTGGGTGTGGTACTGCCTCCTCCCAGAAGTCCAGGGCTGGCTGAGTTCCAGGCTTTGTGGTCCTTGGAGAGTTACTTGACCTTGGTTGTTCTCTGAGGCAAAAAATATCTTTCTTCAGAAAAATACTGGGAGGCTTCCTATCTGGAAATTTATGGACTGGTCTACTGAAGGGAGGGGTCCATTTTTCAGTTTTTAAAGGGTTAATGGTTTTCCAAAGCCTTCCACTTGGAATGCAGAATGTCAATTGAGGCTCACCCCTTGCTCCTTCCCCACACCTTCTGGGGGATGACACTGGCTCAGGCCAGCCCGTCCCCGCTCCTCCTGAAGGGCTGCCAGATTCACACTGCACATGTCCACGGTGCGTCATCCGTTCATTGCTTCTACCAGGGTGGCTTGAGCACTCCGTGTGCCAGGCACATCACTCTTGGATCTGGGGGTACAGCAGTGAACCAAAAAGACAAACGTCTCTGCCCTCACAGAGCAGATGTTCTAGTGGGGAGGAGGCAACTGATAAATATAACAGATGCATGAATTATATCTTATGTTAGTTAGAAGGTGGTAAGTGCTTTGAGAAAAGAAAATACGGCAGAGTAAGTGGAGTAGGAACTTCTAGTGAGGGGAGGGAGATGGGGTAGGGATTTTTAATGGCGTGGAGAGGGTAAGTGTCATGACGAAGTTGGCATCTGAGTCAAGCCTTGGTGGAGGTGAGGGAATTGTTGAGAATTTTGTAACATCCCTCAGGACAAGACACTAGAGGCACCTTGGAGTCTTGCAAAACCACACTGAAAACTCTGGGAGTAAGCAATGGAGGAGGAAGAGCATGACAAGTCAGGAATATTCCATGGCTGTGCACCGAGAATGGCCCAGCATAAATATTTTAGGAGCAGCAATGGCAATGAGAAGATTCGAGAAGGAAGGGTCAAAGCAGCAATACAAGAAATTACAGCAAAGTCAAGATTCACTTCATTGTATTATTCTTTCAATTTTTCTGTAGTTTTGAAAAATTTCAAAATAAAGTCGTTAAAAGTCTTCATTGTGATAATGGTATTGTGGTTATGTAAGAGAATGGCCTTAATCTTAAAAGATGAAATATTTAGGGATAATATGATGTCTGCAACTTTCTTTTAAATAGTTCATAAAATATATTTTATAGAGACAGAGAGATAAAGCAAATATTGCAAGATGTTACCAAACAAGGAATTGAGATAAAGACACATGATGTATCATTCTCTAGGCTTTTCCATACACTTGAAAATTTTTTAAATAAAAAGTTGGATTCTACTCTTAGATATGGACTCAAGAAAAATGAAAATCTGTAACTACACATAAACTTGTATGTGAATGTTTATAGTAACAGTGTTTATTTATAATAGTCCCAAACTGGAACCAATCCAAATGTCCATCGATTGTTAATGGGTAAACAAAATGTTGCGTATATCCATACAATGGAATACAACTCAACAATAAGGAATGAACTACTGATACATGTTACAACATGGATCAACTTCAACGTGCTACATGAAAGAAGCTAGAAGCAAAAGACTACTTATTATATAATTGCATTTATGTGAACCACCTAGAAAGGCAAAATCTATAGAGACAGAAACTAGATCAGTAGTTGCCTGGGGCTGGAGATGAAAGTGGGCACTGACTACAGATGGGCATGAGGGAACTTTCTAGGGTGATGGAAATGTTCTAAAACTGCATTGTGGTGGTGATTGCACAACTCTATAAATGTGGTCATGAACCGCATAAGGACATTTCAGTCAACAGCAGACTGCATGTATGACAGCAGTCCCGTAAGATCTTAATATTGCATTTTTACTGTGCCTTTTCTATGCTTAGATATATTTAGATACACCAGTACTCACCATCGTGTTGCAATTGCCCACAGTATTCATGACAGTAACATGCTGTATAGGTTTATAGCCTAGGAGCAATGGGCTATACCATATAGCCTAGATGTGTAGTAGGCTAGACCATCTAGGTTTGTTAAGTACACTCCATTATGCTCACATGATGATAAAATCACCCCCATAACACATTTCTCAGAATGTGTCCCCATCATTAAACAACACATAGCTATACTAAAAATCATTGCATCGGATACTTACAGTGGGTAAATTTTATAGTATACAAATTATGCTTCAATAAAGCAGTAAAACAAAGTTGAGGAAAAACATCAAGTCTGATGGTGAAACTTCGTTCAATAAATATTTTTTGGAACCCTTACCGTGTGCCAGGCACTGTGTACTAAACCCTGGGGATACAGTGCTGAGTCAATCAGTCATGGAAGCTTGATAAGCTTTGTGAGCTATTATTTGCTGCATTTTCTGTCAGACCTGCCTGGGGGTAGAGGTATGGACTGTATAACCTGTATTTCTTTTGCTGACTACTTTGTTTGGATTCTACCAAAAGCAAACCTTGCAATTAGAATTTGAGTGCCAGCTGTTTATCTGGCAGGTGTAGGGTTGAATGGTGGCCCCCCAAAAGATGTATTTATGTCCTAACCCTCACAACCTCTTGGAAAAAGAGTCTTTGCAAATGTAATTAAATTAAGGAGCTCTAGATGAGATTATCCTGGATTACCTGGGTGGGTCCTCAATCCAGTCACCAGTGTCCTCAGAAGAGACAGAAGAGAAGACATGGACACAGGAGGAGGAGGCCATGTGAAGATGGAGGCAGAAGTTAGAGTGATGCAGCCACAAGCCAAGGAAGTCTGGAGCCCTCAGAAGCTGGAAGAGGCAAAGAAAGATTCCCCTCTAGAGCCCTCAGAGTGCGTGCAGCCCTATCCACAACTTGATTGTGGATTTTTGGTCTCTAGAACTGGGGGAAAGCGAACTTTTTGTTGTCTTTTTTCTTTTTTTTGGAGACAGGGTCTAGCACGGTTGCCTGGGCTAGAGTGGCATGATCATAGCTCACTGCAACCTTGAACTCCTGGGCTCAAGTGATCCTCTCCCCTTGGTCTAATTTTTAAAATTTTTATAAAGATAGAGTCTCGCTATGTTGCCCAGGCTGGTCTTGAACTCCTGGCCTTAGGGGATCCTTCCACCTTGGCCTCCCAAAGTGCTAGGATTATAGGCATGAGTCACTGTGCCTGGCCAATTTCTGTTGTCTTAAGACCCCCAAATTTGTGGTAGCTTTTTATGGCAGCCTTCGAAAACAAATATAGCAGGCGATCCCAGGAAGCACAGAGAGGGAGTAGGGAAGTGAGGCGTAGAGGGAGGCAGGCCAATAACGGGAACGTAAAGGAGCGCATGTCTGCCCTGGGGAGCTTCTGGGAGCCCGTGAGGAAGCAGTGGGAAGGCTGAGGTGCCCACCAGCTTCCTCTTTGCTGGTCGAGGGTCACTCCTGTGGCCTCAAAGCCCTGGACTCCTACTGTACAGAGCATGCTCCTTTGTAGAAGAGGTTCTGTCTGCAGAAATCTGGGTAGGGTGGAGTGGACAGCATCTGCCCCACCCTGCCCTGTGGCTGCATACTGATTAGCTGACAGCCCCACTTGCACAGGTATGGAAAGAATAATGAGGTCCAGGAGACAGAGACTAACACACTTGGACACCCGCAGCTAGTGATTAGACCAGTGGACTCAGGTTAGAATGTCCAATTCCAAGACCTGGCCAGTTCATGTATCAACCCCTGGCAGATATATGCCAGGTGACTTCTTTCTGCACAACATGGGAATACTAATCCTCTTTCTTTGAGATATTATCATTTGAAATATGATTTTTTTCAGGAGTTCATTTGGGATGTATTTGATTATTTCCTATTTGTTAATACCGTGTTTCCCCCAAAATAAGACAGGGTCTTATATTTATTTTTCCTCAAGAAGACACCCTAGGGCTTATTTTCAGAGGATATGTTATGTTTTTTTTAAGTACAGTACAACAATCTACATTTATTCAAATATAGTTAAGTCGTCTTCTTCTGAAACATCATAATAACTCTCCAAACCCCGAATTCTATCCTGAATTTCTTGAAACTCTATTTCCTTTAGAACCATTGGCCCCAATCTCTCTTCTTTACCTCTCCACGACAAAATGCATGGGTTGTGCAGATACGCTGCATAGCCACGTCCATCACTAGGTCTTATTTTCAGGGTAGGGCTTATATTGCACAAATGCTTAGAAATCCTGCTAGGGCTTATTTTATGGGTAGGTCTTATTTTCGGGGAAACATGGTATTTAACGGAATATCATGTTCCTATTATGTTTATCTTACCTATAAGCTCTATGATCATGCATTAAATCAACCCTCTTTTTGTGGTATAAGCTAGAAATGCTGCCAGATGCTCTGTGTGGAGACTGGATCTCCTACGATGTTGGCACCTCCCAGCACCCAGCACAATGTAAGAAAACAGCAGGTGCACAATAAAGAGAGGCTGTCAGGTTTATCCCTCTCCTTCCTGGTCTGTCCTCCTGGCCCCCTGGTCCCGTCGCAGTCATTGCGAAGCAGGGTTCCTGCAGCTTTCATGTTTGCTCATCCGTTCTTTGTTGCTCCTAGCCAGCTATGTTCTTTTCTTGTCTCTTTTCTTCTAGTCTCCCTGGGTGGAAGCCCACACTGCTTTTTGGCACGGCTGGGTGGGGAGCTCTCAGCGATGGTCTACATCATTTTATAAAGCTCTCAACATCAGACTTAGCATTTCAAATATAACTTCAAAGACTGGTCAACTGGTGCCTTTACCCCTACCCTTAATGAGGACTCAAGGATACCATTTAGCACAGAATAAACATGCACATCTGAAATCACAAATCAAAATGTGTCTGGCCATTGTAAAACTCAGGTTCTCCTTTTCGGGTTGGAGAAAGTCCTGGAAACAACATATCTTTGCTTGTGGGTTCCCATCAGTGCCCCTGGGTATGATCCTGGCTGTAGCCTCCCCACTCCTTTTTTTTCCCTTTCATTGTTTACTTTTCTTATGAGCTGGAAGCAGGAGGGAAGAGCATCCAGAGGACTAAGGTAAATTAGTTTCTAGCCATCTTTGGCTTGAGTCCTTCTGGCAGCCACTGACAGGCAGAAATAGCATCTTCTATCTGCACTAATGGCATTATCTTAGGTGGAAGAAGTGATTTATTCCAATGCTCTAAAAATAATAGTTCACATCTATTGAGTGCTCACCACATGCCAGGCTCTGCGCTAAGTGCTTGGCATTCTTTGTCTCCATTTTAATCTTCACAACAACCTTTATGGCGTTGCTCCTTTATCATCCCCATTTTACGGATGAGGAAACTGAGACTTAGGAAGTCCAAGCACATAGCAGAGCCACACAGGTGGAAGAGCTAGGATTCAAGCCTAGTTCTGTCTGACATCAGAATGTGTGTGGGCCTTCTGAACATAACCTTCAGGGCAGTGGCCTTAGATGAGAAGACCCCCCATCTTCTGCTCATTTCTAGAAAGAGCTAAATGTAGAAGTTGAAAAGGTAACAGCTTCTGAAAGTGTCCTTAGGGAACCACACTCTTAGGAGCCAGGTCTATCCAAGTCCATGTGAATAAAGCAAAGGATGCTGGCCAGCCACAGTGGGCTTTTTCTGTTCAGAAAAACAGAGTTGTCTTTACAAGGAAATTTACTGAAAGGGACATTAGAAGGAGAGCATGAACACTTGGTACCGTAGAGCTGGAGGGGGAGTGAGGCTGAACATCTCAAGTTTTCTGGAGCTGCACCAAAATTTTCATGGCATCCAGCTCAAACCACTCCAGCCTGGTTTTCATGGGAGCATGGGGAGAGCAGGGCAAAGACCTTTGACTGTTGAGCATCCAAGGCTGAACTGGGGGCTGAGAGCAGGGATGATACGGGGTCTCAGGTGCATGGGGTGCCAGGGAGCAAGTGGGCAGGTGTCGTCCTGGCTGTGAGAATTCTGGCCCTGCATGTTCCTGCCTGAAGTGTGGCCTGGCTTCCTGTTTCTCCTGGCTGTCTGGCTTTTATCACACAGGAACAGAAGAGAAAAACAAATTGGGAATATGGATAACATTTAAGTGACTCTGAAAAGTTTTGTGGCAACATGGACCTGTTTCAAGAATTATTTTTAACTGCAGACATTTGGTCCCAGTGGGAAATAAAACTTAAAAGGACAGTTATAATTAGGTCACATTTGGAGAAACTTATTACATTTTGCTGTATGTCCCAGGAGTAGTGTATCTTAAATGATTTTAATATTTAGATTCAATCATGGCGCAGAATTTCATTTTTCTATGCAACAATGGGAAACAACCAAGAGAAATGATGCTAGTGGTGTTAGATAAAAGTAAAGGCAGGAATACATTTAGTTTGGCATAGAAGAAAGAGAAATGTCATATGATATATTTCCTCATGCCCTTCCCTTTCTTTTCTCCTTGGCTGCATCCTAAAATAATGTCTATGGAGGGATCTTGGGTCCTTCTGTCTACATTTCCATTAAATAAATACATCTTTATTTCTGCTCAGGATGAAAGTTTGATCGAAGGCAACCTTTCCATTGCCTAGTACAATGTAATGAAGCAATTTAGTGGTGGAAAGGCTGGTATCTCATTGCGAGCAAAATAAACATTAATAGTAGCTGTAATATTGTTTGTATGATCTCTGTACGGGTTGCAAAGCCGAGGGCCAACTGGAGACAAGTTATAGGACCCTTGGGTGTGAGGCTGGCAGGAAAAGGGGAGAAAGGTTGGAGGTGGGGTAAGGAGAAGACAGTGGCCAACACAGGGGGGTCATGGTGTTCTGAGAAAAGTGTCCCATGAGAGTTTTATTAGATTGGAGACTGGCAGTGGGTGATGCCCTTTGCTCTGTGTCATACACACACTGGAACAAATGGTGAGGTCTGGCCAATCTCTTTTTCCCCAAACCATCTCAAGCACTAAAAAGAAGATTTAACAAAAAGAACAGTAAAATTTATCTGTGTATTTAGCAGTGAATTAAAAGGGGCCAGAGATGTTCTCTACCTCTGACAAATACATAATATATTCTTACAACTAAGTACCTGCCCGCAGAAATGGTGCTCCCAGCCTTTTTCAATGTTAAAGTTCACAAAATCTATACTCGGATTAAATTGTGATTTGCCTTGAATGAGTGGGTGTGTGGCTGTTTATCAGGTTAAATAAGATGGAAGAATTGTGCAGAGAGATCAGAGCTGTGTGCCAAAAGCCCTCTTGCATCTGATGCACAAGGGACCTTGCTTAGGGACAAATTGCCACACTGGATCCCCTCCCTGACTGTGGCAAAGGGGGTGAGGAGTCCGCCTTGGTCATTAGCTATATGAGGTGAGAGGCAGCCATTCCAGTGCTGCGGCCATAGTGACAGAGAGCTCAAACCGAGTGTCCTCTTGTGCAGCAGGTCAACATCTCTGCTGCTGCCTGCCTCATCTGCCCTTCAGCCTGTAGCCACCCACCCTCTCAGTCGTGAGGACGTGTGCTATGTTGTCGTAGGGTATGTGTTGGGGAAGATCAGTGGAAGAAAGACTGCTCAGGGAGGTCAGGGATCAGTTTTGAGTCTGTGGCCAGGGAGGCCATCCTGTCTTCTGGGTCCAACCATTTCACCAGCCCAGGGTCCAGCCCCCCCTAGTCTACCCTTTTCCTTCCCCCTTTATGTGTTCCTGCCTGGCAGACCTTCCTATGGTCTGGTAGACTAATCTGTTATCAGTTAGTAATGGATGTATTAGAACTTTCAGAGCACACACCAATACCTTAACCTAGGGGTCACCAACGGCAACACTTAACAGGAGCCAGGCAGGTAATATAAGTGAGCACAGGCCAAGTGGAGGGCAGAGCTACAGAAAGATGCCATTCATAGTACCATGGGGTATACGGGTCTAGTGTCACCGGGCTTCCTCATGTTTTAAGGAGAATTTAGGAATCTGGATTAGAATGTGATCTAATATTCAAATGTTAGGTAATCAATGCAAACATTAGATAACTCTCATAGACCAAATGAACAAATTAAAGCACACGCACATACATGAAAGCCATTTTATTCCACCTGCATTAGCTCAGAAGGCATCAGTCTGTGTGGTATAAAGCGGTCTCGGCAAACCAACTGTCATCAGCGGTTCCTTTTGGGAACAGGAGTGGGAGTGAGTGGGGACGTTTACATTTCTCCCAGTATAGTTTTCTATTGTTTGAATCTTTGGCAATGAGAACAAAATTATGTATTACTAATGTGGTTATTTAAAAAAGAATCAACAGTCTGAAAAATATAAGAGAGACTGGGCTTAGGAGTTGGAAGACTCCAACATTTAAGAATGACTGGAGACGTTTACAATGGCAGATTGATTGCATAAAAGACAGAAACCAAAAGAAAGAAAAGAAACTTGGAGGAATCAGAAAACAAGTCAGGGAGCAGGAAAAAATCAAAAGGACCATCAATTTATGAACTAAGAACAGGATCTTATAAAAATCAGAGAACAAGAAAGAACTCTCAGAAATTAAAAGTACAGTAACAAACATAATAACACTCAAAAGAAAAGTTAGAAGATAAAGTTAATGAAATCTCATAGAAAATAATAAATAAAAGCTATCAATTTGAGAAGTAGAAGAGAAACAACAACAATGAAGTTGAGAGGACTGATTCAGGAGTTCCATATTCAACTGATAGCATGTTCAGAAAGGAACAGAGAAAACTGAGGGGGAAGAAATTATCAAATAAATACTCTAAGACATATTTCCAGACTTGAAGGACATGCGAGTCAAGATGAAAAGAGATCCCGTAGAGTTCTCAAATAAAATAAATAACAATAATAATAAAATAAACTTCATATCAAGACACATCATCATGAAATTCAGAACACCAGGAATCAAGAGAAGGTTCCTGTGAGATTTCCTGAGCGAAGAAATAGCCCACAGCACATTATCAGAAATGTTATAGAATGACATCAGACTTCTCAAAAGCAACACTAGATGCTGGAAGGAGATGGAGCTTTTGGAAAAAATATTTCCAGACTGGTGTACAAAACCAAAGTGCGAGGGTATGATGAGGACATTTTCAGACATGCAGGGTCTCAAATTTTTTTCTAGGTACTCTTTTTTGAAGAAGCTACTAGAGGTTGTATTTTATTGAAATGAATGAGTAAATCAAGAAAACTTGGGATCCAGACCATAACGGATTCAACACAGGAGATGCAGTGAGCAAAGGAAATTCTCGGATGATAATAAAGAGAGGTTTTGAGATGCAATAGCCTTAGAAGGAAACCAGTTGCTATGATTTGAATGTGTCTCTTAAATTTCATGTGTTAGAAACTTAATTTCCAAATTCATATGCTGATGACAGTTAAAGGTGGGACCTTTGGGAGGTAATTAGGATTAGATAAGGTCATCAGGGTGAGGCCTTCATCATGGGACTCGTGGCTTTATAAGAAGAGACAGAAATTTCTGAGCTGGAACACTCTTACTCTCTTGCTATGATACCCTTTGCCATGTTATGACACAGCAGAAGGCCTTCACCAAATGCTAGCACTATGCTTTTGGGCTTCCCAGCCTCCAGAACCATAAATAAACTTTGTTTCTTTATAAATTACCCAGTCTGTGGTATTCTGTTATGGCACCAGAAAATGGACTAAGATACCAGTGCATAGGAGATCAACAACATGAAGAGTTACTATAGTAGTATTTTTGGGGAAAAAATGTAACTGATAGGTGATCTGAAGCATATGACGTATTAGATATTTGGGGGATTAATTATTGGTAAATACATTTATTTATTTCAGAACAACTCATGACATGTAAGATAAATACATTTTAAATGGTCAAATGAAAAACAAGGCAATTACTAATTCCAGGAAAAAGAAAAAAAGTTCAAAAAAGGAATTTTAATCATGCTATACTATGTGTCTCAACTGTAAACAATATGTAAATAGTCATAATACTCAAAATATTGAATATTAATTTTAAAAAATTGTGATGTAACCATTTTGGGAAAATGAAGGTGGTACATGAACAGCTCTGTCTGTGTGTGCATTAGAAGGGGGGCAGATATATAGTAGAGTTAAACTCTTCTCTTTTACAGTAAAAAGTCAGTAGACAATGCTTAAATTGAAAATCATATCAGCCAGATGTGGTGGTGCATGCCTGTAGTCCCAGCTACTTGGGAGGCTGAGGCAGGAGGATAGCTGAGCCCAGGAGTTTGAGGTTGCAGTGAGCTATGATGATGCTACGGCGGCACTCCAGTCTGGGCAACAGAGTGAGACTCTGTCTTAAAAAAAAAAAAGGAAAATCATGAAATGGAGATAAGGATGGAGTGGATCAGGAGATTTTTTTTTTTTTTAATTTAAACAAGTCTTTGTTGTTTCTTTTTTTAAATCTAGTCTCTTGAAGTGTTTCCAAATTTCTGCGAATACGAACAATGCTGAAATGAATAACTTTATACACATGTTATTTTTTTTGTTTGCAGAT
>CAUYPO010082649.1:0-101841 GCA_963574435.1 Cheirogaleus major | reverse complement strand
GAAGGGCAGGGATACCTATATCAGACATACCTGGCTTTGAACTCTACCCCTGCTGCCTTCCAGCTACATGAGCTGGGTTGCAGAGCAGCGGTCCCCAACATTTTTGGCACCAGCAACTGCTTTCATGAAAGACAATTTTTTTTCCATGGACTATAGGTGGGGGGAATGGTTTGGGGATGATTCAAGGGCATTACATTTATTGTGCAGCCGAACCTCTCCGCTAATGATAATCTGCATCTGCAGCCGCTCCCCAGTGCTAGCAACACCGCCTCAGCACCACCTGAGATCACCAGGCATTAGAGTCTCATAAGGAGCCTGCAACCTAGATCCCTCCCTCGCACGCGCAGTTTATGGTAGGGTTTGGGCTCCTATGTGAATCTACTGCTGCCGCTGAACTGGCAGGAGGTGGGGCCTATGCAGTGATGTGAGCGATGGGGAGCGGCTGTAAATACAGAGGAAGCTCCGCATGCTTGCCCACCACCCACCTCCCGCCATGCAGCTGGGTTCCTAACAGGCCACGGACCAGTACAGGTCCATGGCCCGGGGTTGGGGACCACAGTTGCAGGGGATTAAATGCACATGGGTATGCAGTAGGCACCTTTCTCCTTTCTTGGAGTGAAAGGTGAAGCCTGAGAAGGAGGCTAGATGCCTTGTGCCCAGCTCTTTGCCACTTGGACCTGCCTGGGAGAAGGACGTCCCTGCTGGTGGAGGAGGGGCTGCATGGTTGACGTTACCTACGTGTTGGTTGCACAAAGGAAAGCTGAGAGCAAGATTGCACCCCAGCTTCCAGAACAGTGCCTGGCCCATAGTAGGGATGCCAAGAAGGGAATAAAAGGGTGGAATAAAGGAATGTCAAGAAACAAACGCTTCCTATGTAGGGAGAGGCTGAGCGGGTGGATGAGAGCAGGAAAGAAGCAGCAGCAAAATCTCTTTTTAATTCCCCTCCAAAAAGCCTCCCTAGCACCTGACATAGAGGGCACTCCAACCCAAATAATCCTAGTCATATCCCTTTGTCTAATTGGGGTATAACTCACATACTGCCAAGTATACGAAACTCAAATGTACATCTTGATAAACTCGCACATATACACGATCCAGGTGAAGATCCAGAACATTCCCAGCAGCCCAGAAGCAGCCCTTATGCTACCCTCCAAGTTGATATTCCCCAAAGGTAATTGCTATCCTTCCTTGTATCATCAGAGATTAGTTTTGCCTGTTGTTGAAATTCATATAAATTGAATCACACAGTATGTTTGCTTTCGTGTCTGGCTTATTTCAGTCAACATTATGTCTGGGAGGCTTATCCATGTTCTTGCGGGTTGCAGTGCCTCATTCTTTTTTATTGCTATGTTGTATTCCATTATGTGCAGTAACCACAATTCATTTATCCATTCCACCGCCGATTGCCATTTGGGCTCTTTCCAGCTTAGGAACAGACCTGCTGTGAACACGTGATCACCTTTGCCTAACACAGAACTTTGTAATCCACAAGCATTTTCACTCATCTTTGCAGTTCTGTGAGGTGGGCGAGGCACGTGGTGGCCCCGCGTTGCACCTCCAACACTGAGGCCAGTGAGGGTAGCCAGTGTGGCTAGCGACACCTTGGCACAGGGGCCTTCTGCATGATCCTGGTGCTGCTCTGGGATAAATGGGTGGGGAGCAGGTGGGAAGGGAAGAGAAAACTAGCGCGAGCAAGGAGACGGTGCTAGAGAGGAGGGCCTGGTTCAGGCTCTGGAATCTCACCGAAGTTCATGGAAACCCCACGCTCCAGCTGTCCCCTACATCTCCTAGAGGAAGCAAATTCTCAGCCTCCTTTGGTTCCCACCCTCACCCCTCATTGGGGCCCTTATCTGTCCCAGTTGTTTCTGTGTCGTTGAGGATTGAAAATGAATGGCCCAGGATTTGTCTTCCGCTTCTATCTTAGCACATGCGCTGTGTGTGTGTACACA
The DNA here is from genome assembly GCA_963574435.1 of Cheirogaleus major. Lineage (NCBI taxonomy): Eukaryota > Metazoa > Chordata > Mammalia > Primates > Cheirogaleidae > Cheirogaleus > Cheirogaleus major. The sequence goes on along the minus strand of CAUYPO010082649.1, from coordinate 99,892 downwards.
GAGATTTTCCTCTGTTTTGCTCTTCTCCTTCATCCCCACTGTATGATTCTGCAACCTCCAGGTACATCTTACTTACATATTTGTTACTTTAAGTAAACTTTTAATTTTAGAGTAGTTTCAGATGTACAGAAAGGTTGCAAAGACGGTGCAGAGAGTTCCTGTGTGGCAGGCACCCAGTTTCCCCTAATGCCCGGGTACATTTTTGAGAAATGCTGTCCTCGCCCCTCATTTGCCCCCTGTTTTGAAATCGCAGTTCCAGCTGACAGCGGCTCCTTCCAGCCAGATGCGCTTTGTCCACTCTAGGTCGGACAAGAGTGGAATGAAAGGGCCGGCAGCTGCTGGGCGGGCAGCTCAGCCCGACCTCAGCCTGGGCGGCTCTTCCTCGCCCACCCCGCCTTCCCTAGCTCCCTCCTGCCCGCTTTCCAGGCGCTGGCACTTTCTTGTCACAAGTACCAGCTGGGGTGGAGGGAGGAGGCTGCAGCAATGACTGAGTCTCCTTCCCTGTACCAAAAGTGCTTAAATCTCATCCTTTAAGCTTGAAAGGAAAGGAAATCCCATAATTAACCCCCACCTTTCAGTCACATGGCACATCACCTTTCCCGCCGGTCTCTCGTAAACACACCTGCAGCCTTCCTTAACAGTTGGGTTGGAGGCTTGTGTTCTCCTGCTGCCAGGAATACCTGGGTGGGAGGAGGTTCATGGCTTCAGGACTTGTTGATGGCCCTGAGCCTAGTGGAGTGTTTATGCTCTTTGGCCATGGAAATCAGACTTTTGAGTTTAAATCCCAGCTGCATCACACACTGGCTGTGTGACCTTGGGCAAGTTACTGAACCTCTCTGAGCCCCCGTTTCCTCATCTGTAACGTGGTGATTCTAGTAGGACCTGTCTTGTAGAGTTTGGGTGAGCACTGGGAATGGTAACCTAATTAAAATGCTAAGCTCAAAACTGAGTGGTCAAAAAGTCGCTACTATTCATTTATTATTTTTTATTCCTCCTGCCTTCTCCTAGCTCATAAAGAGTTTGCTGAGGGTGGTCATGTCAAGACTAGATATTTGTATGTGTTTTCCCTTCTCTCTCTCCACTATCAAGGAAAAGGGAGGGACTTACATAGGCGAATATGGTATATTTTTGCTGGTTTGCCTGTCTCATGGCACCTGTGACCTCTAGCAGCGGTTTGAGAGTTTGTCTGCAAATTAGAATCACCTGGGTACTTTAAAAAGACTGATGCCTGGGTCCTTTTCTCCAGAGATCCTGATTTAATTAGTTTGGGGTATGGCCTGGGCTTTGGGATTTTTAAAAGTGGTAACCAGTGGTGGGAACATAAAATAATATAACCACTCGGGAGACAGTTTGGCCATTTCTTATAAAGTCCAGCACACACTTGCCGTACAACCCAGCTGTTCCACTCCACAGGTATTTGCCCAAGAGAAACAAAAGCATGTCTACAAAAAGTCTGTGCACAAATATTCATAGCGGCTTTATTCACAATAGCTCCAATCTGGAAAGAACCCAAATATGTAACAACAGGTGAATGGATAAATAAATTTTGATGCCATAATACAGCGGGACACTACTCAGCAATACAAAGGAATGGACTGTTGTCATGCACAACCGTGTGAGTGGGTCTCAGAAACACTGCGCTGAGTGAAAGAAGCCAGACACCAAAGAGCACGTGCTGGATGATTCCATTTTTACGGAAATCTGGAAAAGCTGAAACTATAGTGACCAAGAGCAGATTAGTAGTTACCTGCAACTGGGGGTGCTGGGAAAAGGGGCATACAGGAACTTTCTTGGGGGGACAGAAAGAGTCTCTGTCTTGCTCGTGGTAGTTTTCCAGGTGAATGCACCTTGAGCTCTGTTGTTAAAAGGGTTGCATTTTATTGTATGTGCATTACATCTTAGTAGAGTTTATTTAAATAAAACCTCCCACATGCATCTCCTTTGCAGCCACATTTGAGAACTGCTGGTCTATAGCTTCTGGAGGTCGGTCTCTGTCCTTGTTCTTTTGGTCAGCACCGGGCACAATGCCAGGAACTTCAAATCAAAGTGCTTTCTGGGGCTGAGGGCTTCCTTGACTTTTTTTTTTGGGTAACAACTTTATTGGGGCGTAATTCACATACCGTACAATACACCCATTTAAAGTGTACAATACACCCATTTAAAGTGTGCAATTCAACGATTTTTTGTATATTCACAGAGTTGTGTGACCATCGCTACAGTCAATTTTAGAACATTTTCATCACCTTGGAAAGCAACCCTGTGCCCTTTAGCTAGCACCTCTCAATCCCTCTATCTCTCTTGCCCTGGGCCCGAGCAAGCGTTAATCTTTCTGTCTTGATATATTTGCTGATTCTGGAAATTTTACATATATGGTCTTCATGACTGGCTTCTTTCACTTGACATTATGTTTGCAAGGCACATCTGTATTGTAGCTTCATTCCTTTTGATGGCGGAATTATATTCCATTGTATGAGTGTAGCACACTTTCTTTATCCTTTCATCAGTGGGGAGGCCTTGGGGTTGTTTCCCAAACTGGTGCTGCCACGAGTATCCGTGTACAGGTTTTCATGTGGACCTATGTTTTCATTTCTCTTGAGTGTTTATACTTAGGAGTGGAGTTGTGGGGTTATATGGTAATTCTATGTTTAACTTTTTGAGGCACTGCTAGACCATTTTACAAAAGAGCTTATATTTGTATTCCAGGGCTGCCCTAAGAAAGTACCATAAACTTGGTGAATTACAACAACAGAACTTCATTGTCTCATGGTTCTGGAGGCTAAAAGTCCAAAATCAAGGTGCGGGCAGGGCCGTGCTCTATACCAGTAGGGGGTCCTTTCTTGCCTCTTCCTGGCTTTTAGTGGTTTGTGGGCCATCTTCCCATCTTCGGTGTTTGTCGGCTCGTGGATGCATTGCTCTGCTCCTTCCTGTGTCTGCAGATGGTGTTCTCCTGTGCCTTCATGTCATCTTCCCTCTGTGTCTGTGTCCAGATTTTTGTAAGGACACATCGCATTGGATTGAGGCCAGCCCTAATGACCTCATTTTAGCTTGATTACATCCGTAAAGTCCTTATTTCAAATAAAGTCACATTCTTAGGTACTGAGGGTGAGGACTTCACATATGTTTTTGAGGGAAACAATTCAACCCATGACATAGCTGCACCATTTTACATTCTCATCAGCAATACACGAAGGTTCCGATTTCTCCACATCCTTGCCAATACTTGTTATTATCTGACTTTTTGATTACAGCCATCCTAGTGGTATCTCATTGTGGTTTTGATTTGATTTCCCTGATGGCTAATGAGTGTTTGTTTTTGTGCTTATTGGTCATTTGTATATCTTCTTTGGAGAAATGTCTATTCAGATTCCTTTGCCCATTTAAAAGAGTGGGTTGTCTTTTATTATTGATTTGTAAAAGTTCTTTATATGTTCAGGATCTAAGTCCCTTATCAAATATATGATTTGAAATATGTTTTTTTCATCCTGTGGCTTGCCATTTTGCTTTGAAGCATAAAATTTCAAATTTTGATGAAGTCCAATTTGTCTGTTTTGTCTTTATAGGCTTGTGCTTTTGGTGTCATATTTAAGAATTCATTACCAAATCCAAGGTCATGAAGTTTTCTCCCCTATGTTTTCTTTTGAGAGTTTTATAGTTCTGGCTCTTACATTTAGGTCTTCATCCATTTTGAATTTATTTTTATACATGGTGTGAGGTAATAAGGTAAATGTTGTCTTTTGTATGTGATCATCCAGTTGTTCCAGCACCATTTGTTGAAAAGACTGTTCTTTCCCCACTGAATGATCTTGGTACCCTTGTCAAGAATCGGTTGACCATAGATGTAAGGATTTATTTTAGACTCTCAATTCTATTCCATGGATCGATATGTCTGTCCTTATACCAGTACCACACTTTTTTGATTACTGTTGTTTGTAGTAAGTTTCAAAATTGGGAAGCACGAGTCCCCTGACTTGGTTCTTTTTGAAGATTGTTTTGGCTTTTCTGGGTCCTTTGAGGGAATTTTAGGATCAGCCTGTCAATTTCTACAAAGAAGCCAGCTGGGATTCTGATAGGCCTTGTGTTGAATCTGTACGTCAATTTGGGGAGTATTTCCTTCTTAACAATACTGGGTCTTCTCACGAGCATGAGATTTCTTTCCATTTATTTATATTTCCTTTAATCTCTTTCAACAATATTTTGTAGTTTTCACAGTATATGTTTTGTGCTTTTTTTGTTAAGTGTATTATCTTACATTTTGATGCTTTTTGATGCTATTTAAAATGGAAGTGTTTTCCTAACTTTATTTTCAGATTGTTCATTGCCAGTGTCTAGAAATATAATTGATTTTGGTATATTGATGATCTGTCCTAAGACCTTGATGAACTCATTTGTTGGTTCTATAATATAGTTTTTCAATGGATTCCGTAGGATCTTCTACATACAAGATGATGTCATCTGTGAATATAGTTTTACTTCTTCCTTTCCAACCTGGATGCTTTTTATCTCATTTTTTTTTTTTGCCTTATTGTCCTGCCTAGAACCTCCAGTCAATGTTGGCTGTAAGTGTCAGGAGGAGGAATCCCTGTCTCATTCCTGATCTTAGGGGGGAGACCATCCAACCTTTCACCACCACGGACGATGATGCCCTAGATCAGTGTGAGGAAGTTTTTTCTCTATTCCTAGTTTGTAGAATGTTTTTTAAATCATGATAATGGTGTTGGTTTTATCAAATTCTTTTAAAGATGACTGTGTGGTTTCTGTTTTTTATTCTATTGATAGAGTATATTACATTAGTTGATTTTCAGATATTATAGCAACCTTGCATTCCTGGGATACATCCCATCTGATCATGGCATATCATTCTTATTATTGTGTGTTTGTGAATTCGGTTTGCTAGTATTTTGTTGAGGATTTTTGCATTTATATTCAGAAGAAATATTGGTCTGCAGTTTTCTTTTTCATGTAATATCTTTTTCTGGTTTTGGCCTCATAGAATGAATCGGGAAGTGCTTATTTCTCTTCTACTTTTTGCAGCATTTTTGAAGGATTGATTTTGATTCTTCTTTAAATGTTTGGTAGAATTCACCTGTGAAGCCATCTGGGTCTGGGCTTTTCTTTGTGGATAGCTTTTTGATTGCTAAGTCAATCTCTTCATTTATTTTGGGCCTATTCAGATTTATTATATCTTCTTGAGTCAGTTTTGGTAATTTGTATCTTTCTGGGAATTTGTCCATTTTATCTTAGTTATCTAATTTAGTCATAGTGTTACTTCCCAATTCTTTTTGTTTCTGTAAATCCAGTAGTAATGTCCCCTCTTTCATTTCTGATTCTAGTAATTTGAGTCTTCTTTCTTTTTTCTTGGTCCATCTAGCTAAAGGTTTGTCAATTTTTTGACTTTTTCAAAGAACTTACTTTTTCCTTCCTATTACAGGGTTTTTCATTGTAATAGCTTTGTTGATAGTCACTATTTATTATGTCCTTTGCTTGGCGGTTACTTGATGTTCATCGCATTTAACCCTTGAAACACCAAAGCAAATGTCACTGGCCACAGTGTAGAATGAGGCCATCGAGGTGCAATGCCTTGCTGCAGTCACGCGGCTAGCGGGCAGTGGGGTGGGGTTCCAGCTCAGGTCTGAGTGTCTAGCTCCAAAGCCTGATGGATTTCACTATAGCAGGGACCTCTCCTGCTCCACTTTGGCCCCTGTGCTCCACGGCTGAGACCTCATCATCATTTTCTGACTTCATCATCACTAAGCAGAAGAGGGTCACTGTTCCCTTGCACTGTTCACTGTCAGCATCACCTAGTGAGCCTGGTAAGCATATTCCTGCCCACTCAAGTTTGGCTCAGTGGGTTCAAGGTTGGACCTAAGGATCTGCATTATCCTGTAATATCTCCAGTGATTCTGATGCTGGGGTCCCCTGACAGTGCCTTAGTAGCCTGTGTTTGCCCCTGGAAACTCCTGATTACCTCTGCGGGCCACAGGCCCCAAGGACGTTGCTGCTTCCTCTGGGTGCTCCTGGCTTTGGCTTTGCCTGGGGTGGGAGTCAAGGATGAAGTTGGTCTTGAGTGGGAAGCTATTTCTTCTCTGCTTTATAAAAGTTGCAAGAAGTTGTAAAACCTTGCTCCCTCTCCCCCATCTTCCTAAAGTTCTCTGTGAGGTCATAGAGTGTAGGACAAATGTTCGAGGGTTAATGAGTAGGCTTGGAGTGTGTCTGTCACACACACTGCTGCTGGCAGAGAGGGGCAGGGCTGGAGGAGAAAGTGACACTGAGCTGTGACTGGCTTCTCATTTTCCTGGAATGTGGTTCCCAAAAGGTCTCATATTTTTCAGCATTTCTGACTCGGGGGCTGTGTAAACATCACACAAGGGTTTGCTGCATCTAAGAGACTGCAGGAGCTTGAGTGGGAGAGGGTGGGAACCCAGAGCAGAGAGAAGGGCAAATGGAAGATGGAGAATTGAGAGGGAGGAAGCAGAAGAAAATCCTGGGGTCATGGTAGACCAGGGTTCATGGTAAAATATGCTGGAGGGAACGAAGGCCAGGAGAGTCCTACGAAGCATGTGAGGGATCTAGGGAGGGCTGGGTCTGTGGTGTGAGGCAGAGGGCAGAGTGGCCAGTGCAGGTTAGGAGCCCTGTTGGTGGGGTGGGAGGGGACCCCTGGTCCATGCCAGCCTCCCTGGCTGCTTCTACCTTTGACCTTGGAGTTCTGCCGTGCCCGCTGGAGCCAGCTAGACAGGGAGAGTGAGGCCTTTGCTGGTGGGCCTCCCCCTCCCAGGGCATGGTGAGCCTGGCAGCGGGGACTTGCAGCCCTGCCTGCTGGGGCACCGGCTTTGGCTGAGAGCGCCTGCCGGTGCAGAGGGAGGGCCCGAAATACTGCCGTGAACCCAGCATTCTCTCCTGTTGGGCTCTCCTGAAGGCCAAGACTCAGCCTTCAGCCCTCTGAGTCTCCCAAGCCACTGACCTAGCCCCACTTCCAGAGCCCGGACGACGTGAGAGGTGGCCTGCTGGAGCTGGAGCCGCTCTGGCCTCGGGCTCGGGTGCGTTCTGACTCTGCCATTGACCCGAGCTGTGTTACACCAGGCAAGTCACTTGCCCTCCAAAATTGGGTCTCCCCAGCCGTGTAGAAATGGTGGCATTGATATCTTGCTGATAGCATGCTGACCTTGCAAGGTTGGTGTGAGGATTAGAGAAAACGGAGGTAAAATCCTGGCATGTGATAGGCTCTTGCTCAATAGATAACTCTTGTTCTATTATTCTGAGATCCTAGGATAATAAAGAGCTAAGTGCCCCAGAAATAACAAACAGCTAAGTGCCCCAGAAATCCTCCAGCTGGCAGGCCAGGCAGCTCTGCAGAATGACCAAGGCCCAGGCCCCCATACCCTGCCCCCTTTGCTGCTCCGCCTGCGGCTACCTGCTGGCCCAGCGTCCTCCCCGGCAGTTCTTTCTCCCTGCTCCGCCCTACCCTGGGCATATGAGGGCCTTGATCCCTCCCCCTGGGGGTTCTGGCCCCTGGCTGATGAGTGACCTGGCCAACTGTCCCCCACAGTGGGCAGGCAGGGGGCATGTTAGCAGGGGGCCATTAGGAGGAGAGGGGTGTGTGTGTCCTGGGGCGCAGCGGAGGACAGAGCGAGTCACAGATTAACCCCCTGGCTTGTTTCCTCTGGCACTGGCCTGGGGCACCCAAGCGAGGGCGTCCAGAGGTGTCTGGGTTTAGACCGGGTTCTGCTTGAGGAAGCAGGGGAGGAGGGTCACTTGTGGGTCACATGTGGTTGGAGGAGTAGCAGGAGAGCTCCGGTGCCCGGTCCTGCGTGGGGGACTCACACTGGCTTGGAATCCACATCAGTGCACAGCTTCCAAAGCTCCTGTATCCTCGCACACACGGGATCTACTTAATCTCATCCTCACAGCAACACTACCAGATAGGCATTAATATAATCGCTGGGGCACAGCGGAGGAGGCAGGCCCAGCCGGCAGAGCAGGGCACTCACACGGCCAGTGCGGGGTGGGACCAGGACCAGGGACTTGAACCCACACTTGGGGAGAGGCTTGAGGAGAGAGTCTGAGCTGACCCCCAAGTCTGACTTTTCCTCTTCAGTACTCGTTATCTGTCTCTGACATTGGGCAAGTTGTATAGCTTGTTTGTGACTTGAGTCCTTGATCTATAAAAGTCATAAACATAGTCTCTGCCTCATGAGATGATTGTGAGAATTAAATGCATTAATGCATACAAAGTGCTTAGAGCAAGAGATAAATACCAGCAATTATCATTATCACTCCCCTGCCAAGGGAGTCTCAGGACAGAGGCTGCAGTTGTGTTGGGTGAAGGAAGTCAGTGCAGACTGGCTTGTCCTGTTCCGCTTTACTGAGGCCTCCTGAACCTCTGGAGGAGACAACTGGAACTGTCTCCACTGGACTGGCCTATCTTGTGAGGTGGTAAGCTCACAGCAGCTGTCTTGTGCTGTGAGGAGGAAGGTTGGACTGGAGGCAGTCCAGGTCTCTTTTGTTCTAAGATTTGGGGGTTTGGGAGTCAGAGATGATTTGTTTCCTGCCCCCACCCCCTTTCTCCCCTCCATTCCCTTATAGTTGAGTGGCCTTGGACCGTTTTCTGAAGTGTCCTGGTTCTCAGTTCCATCATCTGTAACCTGGGGACTGCAGGGTGTGGCGAGGGGTCAATGATCCAGGCATGGAGAGTGCTTTTCAGCTGCTGGTGCGCGGGGGTCAGTGATTGGTGACAGCTGTGGTTGTGGTGGTGGCCTCATGGTTTTTGTTGTCAGATGCTGAGTCTGCCTGTCTCTAGGTGATGAGCCAGAGGTGGAGTGACTATGCCACTTCTCCCTGGGCCATGGCAGTCTGTACTCTTCCTCCCCCACCCTCTTGATCGAGCATCCCTTGTCATGTTCCCTGGGGCATCTGGGCACCTTTACCAGGACCAACGCCTCTTCCTACCAAGGGCCTAATTCTTTAACTGTCCTCTGGCTCCCACTCTGACCCTGACCTGCGTCTTCCTTAGGAACCCAAGTTTCTTTTTTTAAATTTTTTATTTTGAGATGACGAAACTTATAGAAAATTTGCAAAAATAGTACAGAGAGTTTCCATATACCTTTCACCTAAGTCCTCATGTTGACAGCTTACATGATCATGCATAGTTATGGAAACCAGGGCATTCACCTTGATCTGATGCTGTGAGCTAATCTGCAGGCCGTGGTAGAGTTTGGCCAGTTTCCCCGCTGCTGCCCTTCTCCTGATCTAGGGTCCAATCCGGGGGCCCCCGTGGCGTTCAGTCCCCAGGCTCCTGAGTCTCCTCCCATCTGGGATGGTTTTTCCATCTTTCTTTGTTTCTCGTGACTTTGGCACTTTTGAAGAGTGCTGCTCAAGTTATTTTGAAGAATATCTCTCAGTTTGGGTCTGTTTGATTTTTCTGTTTCCATCATTCCTTCTACATTTATTAATTGGAATTTTACTGTAAAGAACTGTCCCTTATCCCCATTCATTTATTCAATCATTTATTTACATCAGTGTGGACGCCTAGACGTTTGCTTCATTCTGTGGGTTAGAATCCAATGCTATCTTTTTTTCCTTTGGTCACATTAGCCTGGCGATGGCCAGTGGGGTAGGACTGTGGTTCTTGACCTCTCCTGTCTGCTGTCTCTGGCATTTGGGGCTCTCTGGAGAAACAGCCCACAGGATATATATATTAACAGGTTTATTGGAAGGACTTGGCTCGCAGGGGCCTGGCAAGTGTGAAATACTTAGTGTAGGCCAGCGGGCTGGGAACTCAGGTGGGAGTTGATGCTGCAGGTTCTTGAGGCCAAATTTCTTCTGCTCCAGGAAGCCTGTCTCTGTTTTTGCTTGGAAGACCTTCTACTGGTTAGGTGATGCTCACCCACGCTATGGAGAGTGATCGCCTTTGCTTGTCGTTGACCGTGGATGTTAACCCCATCTACAGAATTCCTCCACACAACACGAAGATTCGTGTTTGATTAAATCGCTGGGTGCTGTAGTCTCGTCCAGTTGACACAGAGCCAACCATTACACCCACCAATAGTCTCTAGGAAGCATGAAAGTTATTTCCGGTGTCAGCAGGGTGGGGTGGGTGGAGAGTACAGGGGTTCTATAGGCTGATGTGGGGCGGGACTATGTAATTCTGGTCCAGACCTCTTTAGTTTTCAGGTTTGACCTTTGATTCCTGCCCTCTGTCAAAATTTGGGCAAATCCCTCCTTTCATTTGTAAAGTGGGAGAATCTTTGTTCTTGGGTAGGGGGTGGTGTTCAGAGGATTTTAAATGCCTGCCTTTGAAGCCAGAGTGGGAATGCCACTCCACAGGGTGTGGCTTCAGGTACTTCTAGGACTTGGAAGGGACTCTCCCAGCCTGGAGTTTTCATTCCTTCTGGGGACCTGGGATACCCTTCCCTTCCCGCGAGGCTAAGGTGGTGTTGGCCACAGCAGTTCCACTTTTTAGTCTGATCAGTTTGGAAAAGGGTAATCAGAGAGACCAAAGTGGGTTAACCACAGAGCCCAGGCAGGAATTGCGGCTGCAGGGCTTGTGTGTGTGTGTGTGTGTGTGTGTGTGTGTATGTGTGTGTGTATGTGTGGTGTGTATGTGTGGTGTGTGTGTGTGTGTGTGTGTGAGTGTGTGTGTATGTGTGTGTGTGTGTATGTGTGGTGTGTATGTGTGTGTGTGTGTGTGAGAGAGAGAGAGAGAGAGAGATCCCGAGATGGTGGTGGGGAATAATATTAGAGATACAGGGAGATCTTCTGGGATTTGAACCAGCAAGGGGGCCAAAGCCACGGAGCAAGGCTCCTCACTGGGCAGAACTCCCTGTAGTTCTGTAAGCTCCTGGGGAAAAGGACTGGGAGAGGACTGGCTTTCTTAGGATTTGGGAAGGGGATGTGGAAGCTAGGAAGAAAGAGGTCTTCATGCAAGAGACAAACCCTAAATGTATCCTAAAGTCCTCTCTTACTGAGGGGCCTGGGCATCCTCTCACCTCCCTGTGTGTCAGTTGTCCTTGGTCTTTCCATGGGGGGAACCGAGGTCTTGGTTGCTTTGAGCTTCAGTAGAGGAGCTGATAGCAGACAATCAGTAAGGGGAACCAAGTGAGTTTTTTGGTCTTCCCAGAGGACAACCTGGGAGGAAACAGGTTGAAACCACAGCTACAGGGAATTGCGTTTGTCTTAAGGAGGTGCCTCCTGGTGGTGGTGAGCCAGGAAGGGCCCAGGGCCTGAGGAGCAGCTGGGACCCCCTTCACTGGGATCTCAAGGACAGAAAGGATTGGATCAGGCAGGGGAGGGCTGAACCTTCCTGGGCAGTAGGTGTGTCTGGAGGGGCAGATGGGGAGCCGAGTGGGCTGGCCCTGGAGTCAAGTCCTGGAGTCCTGCCTGCCCTGCTCTGACCTAGGGAACAGCGAGGGCTACCCCTGTCCCCTTAAGACCACATCTGGTCTCATGCCCCGTCCCCTGCATCTACCCCTGGGAGCCCAGCTGGAATTTGACCAACTCAGTGTGGGAATGTAGGTTATTCACGCCTCCTGGGAGCTCTTGTTAGTAGTCTGAATGTGCTTGATTGATAAAATGGGGGAAATAAGTGTAATTTCTCGAAATGTGAGGTTCACAGGGGCATCAGTAATAAAAAGGTCCATTCATTGTCCATCAGAGCCTGAAACCGGCCTGAAGACAGAGGGGCTAGGCCAGCACCCTGGAAAGGCTGCCTGCTCCCCCCTGTGGCAGGGACCAGGAGATGGGACTAGTGTCAGTGACCATCCTTGGACAGCAAGCTGGACCAGGTCCGGCCTCAGTTTCCTCATCTGTAAGATGGGGAAGAAGGAAAATAATACCCTGCTTGCTGGGTTGCTGTGAAGAGCTTTGCAAATGGTGCACGTCATGGGGTGGACACTCTGTTCCTGGCTGGGGTGATGAGTGGGGGCACCTTTGTGTGAGGCTGGCACCCCCCCTGCCCCGCCACTCATGAGGTGAGTTAGAGGAGAGACTGGGGGTCTCCCGGGACCCTGGCACAGGGCTGTGTGAGGGGCCGTGCAGCGGTGCCTTCCAGAGTGTTCCTCCAGGCTCTCTGCGGTGGCTTTTCCTCCCCCGCCGCCACCTTCCCATCTCCCTGTGCACGTGTGGATGATGATAAACACCCTGCCAGCTCTGAGCAGGGCCTGACCTCAGCGGCCAGGCATCTCCCCTCGCCCCCACCCGCCCGGCCTCGGGCCACATTCCTGGAGAGGCCAAGGCCCGGCTCCCAGTTGCCCCTCTTGCCTTCCACCCTCGGGGGCGTCCGGCTGCACCTCGTGTCCCTTGGCTGCTGCCCACCCTGCCGCTTCCGTCTGTCCAGTCTGCTCAGAACCTTCAGTGCCGAAGGGCCTGAGTGTGGGTCTTGGATGGGCTAGTCCATAATAATAATAATGGGAGTAATAATAATAGTGGTTATCATTTACTGAGCAATTAGGCACCAGGTTCCATGCTAAGCACTTTACGTGGGTTGTGTCAACAAATTCTCAAAACAGCCCCACGAGGAAGCTGCTATTACTGTAGTTCCAGTTTAGCAGGAACAGAGAGGGTCAGGTGAGGAGGAGGGGGAAACTGAGGCTCGGAGAGGTCAAGCCGTGTGGCCTGCATCCACATCTAAGGAATGGGCGAAGCCAGTCCCCCAGTGCTTCCCATGTCCCAGTGTCCCCTCCCCCCACAGCACAGCACTTGGTTCTCTGCAGCCTGTCTCAACCCAGGACACAGGACCCTGGTCCTGAAAGAAGATGCACGGATGGGAGGCGAGACGCGTTTGGAGGCCTGGGGCTCCCTGCCCGGGAAGGTGGCATGGGATCTCCTGGGCGCTGAGGGCTTTGTAGAAGTTTTGTGTCCCACATCCTTCCATGCCAGTTTCCTGGAGGTGTGAAGCTGGAACCTGGGCGAGCAGACAGCCTTTCCAGGGCGCTGGCCTAGCCCCTAACCCGTTTTGGGCTCTGATGGACAATGAAGGGACCCTTTTATTACCGTTTCCTCTGTGCACCTCACATTTTGAGAAATTACACTCATTTCCCCATTTTATCAAACACATTCAGACTACTAACGAGAGCTTCCAGGAGACATGAATAACATACCGAGTTGGTACAATTCCAGCCCAAAACATAGAAGTGAGATGTTGTGAAATTTTGACTGAGGCTTACAGCCTTCCATTCCTACCTTCCGGTTCCTCTCTTGGTCTAACCTCCATTCTGCGTGCTGCTGTCTTCCCTTCCTTCCTCGTTCTGTGTGATGACTGTCTAGGTTCCTCAAACCTGTCATGCAGCCCAGGCCCTTCCACCTTTCTCTCTCTCCTTTCCCTCTCGCCGGTCACATCATTCTTGCCTTCCTTTCCAATTCTTCCATCGCCTCAGCCATCTGCGGGCCTCAGCCCCTGCTGGCCTGGCTGCTGGCCTGCAAGGTGCGTCAGAGAGGGGTGGGCTCCCATTCTGGCTCTGCCACCCACTGGCTTGGGGACCTTGAGAAAGTCACTTGTCCTCTCTCAGTCGCACTTTCCCCATTTGTAAAATGGGCACACTGAGGTCTACCCCTGAGCCCCGAGCGGGGACTGGAGGAAGCGGAAGTAAGCAGCCAGGCCGGACCCTCCCTGGACAAACGGCTGCTGTCGTTGTCACCGTCGCTCACCATGGTCACCTTCCAGCCTGGGCCCACCGAGGCAGCCTGGCACCCTCTGTGGGGGGTGTCTCAGGTGGGACTTTGTCCCTGCATGTTCGGGACGCAGACGAGGGCTGGGGGCTGGGCCGTGGAGGACGTGTGCCGGCTTTCCACACACGCGGCGGGAGTCGGGGCGAGCTCGCATTTCCCTCGCTGCCGCCAGGTACTTTCTCCTTTCCCATTGGACCTATCTGTTGTCGCCATCCTGTGCTACTGCACTGTTTTTAAGGAAACAACCTCCTTTTCTTAAAACCTTTTATTCATTCAAAATTATAGAATTTATGGGCTTGATCTACAATGATATGTTTATTTTTTCTAAATACACAAATATTAAAATTGTTGAGCCATGTTTCCAACTGAAATCATCTTGCATGTCACACTTTAGGAAACGTGGATCAGATGAACTTCTCCTCCCTCTATGTTTGGCGTATGTGTATCAGTTCTTTATTACGGGAGATTTAAGAGCCATACAGAGGCAGCAAGAATAGTATAATGAACTCCTCTGCACCCATCCCTGCTTCAACAACCATCAGCTTTTGCTGTTTTTGTTTCTTCTGTTCCCCCTCACTCCTCCCTCCCCCTCATTTTTTTTATTTGCTGGAGTGTTTTTAAAGCAAATCCCAGACATTATATCATTTCACTTTAAATACTTCAGTATGTATCATTAACAGATAAGGACTTTTTATTTTAACATTACCGTAATACCATTATCACAGTTAACATACTTAATAATAATTTCTTAGGTCAGCTACTAGCCCGTCCTGTGTTCAGTTTTCTCTGATTGTCTCCAACATGTCTTGTTATGGTTGGTTTGTTTGACTCAGGCAGAAGAACTTGGAAACCAGGCTCTGTCTAGCCTCTGTTTCTGTAGTAACCATGTGTTGACATACAGCATCGCCTCTGTCTTTTCACCGATCAGCTGGTGATGCACGCTCACTCTTTCTGATGGGTCCTCATTTCATAGTTTCTGTTCCTCTCTCTCCCTCTGCTTTTCCTCCAGGCTCCCAGCTGGTGAAATCAGGAGCCTACTATCTGGCCCCCTCCCATCCGCAGCCTTGGCCTGCCGGTCCACCTCCCTGTCCCCAGGAAGGGGCTGCATGTGTGCGGAGATGGAGAGGTGGTGGGAGGAGGGTGGCACCTTGGGGTGAAGTTGCTCAGGGAGGGACAGCTCCCGGCTGCCTCCCAGCTGCCCCATCCCATAAATTCCCCTGAGATGTCCTTGTAAGGCTGCCTGGCTTGCTTAGAAAGGGCTGGCCGTGGGGTCACTGGGTTCTGGGAAGCACAGCTGCCATACTGGGCTGGGTGCAGGCCAGCCGGGGGGGGGGGTGGCCTCGTGGGAACACACCCTTCTTTCAGCTGCACTCTTTGCTGCGGCCCTTCTCCCCGAGCCTCTGGCTGTGCTTTCATTGCCAGCCAAGGTCCTGCCCTCCCCAAGCCTGGTGGGCTGCTCTCAAGCTTGGGATGCTGCTCTGACCCTCCCTGATCCTGTCTCCTTGGGGCTGGGAAAGTCACGCCCCAGAGTCCCCATGTCGCTTCCGTCCTCTCCTTCCTTTGCTTAGGAGGTCTCACGCCTCGGTTGTGCTGGCTGCTCTGATTGCTTTCTAAGGAAGTGGGGGTACTTGGGTCCTCTTCCCAGCTCTCTCCCTGAGATCTAGGGGAACTTTTGGGAAGCCACAGGCTTTCTCCGGGCTGCAGCATTGTCCTTTGAGAAGTGCCCAGATCAGCTCTAGACCTCAATGACTGGGTTGCCCAGAGGGACGCTTAAGATTTAGGGATGTGTGTGTGCAGTCCTAGGGTATCGGTGGGGCCACGGGGGGTGGGGGGAAAGAGACTGAAGTGGGAGGTGCTCCCTGGGGTCGCCAGGATCCCACAGAACTTTCCAGCTTCCACGTCTCCATTCCCTCCCTGCCACCACGTTCCTTAGGGTGTTTCAGATTCCCTCTCCTCGTCCTAATATCTTTGTTCTTTCTCTTTCCTGTCTGACTTTTCTGTGTGCCTGTTATTCCTCCCCACCCCAGGTCTGTGCCACTCAGGACTCTGTGTGTCTGTGTCACCCCAGGGGCCTGTCTTGCTCCCCAAGTCCCCGCCCCTTTATCTTTGCAGCTCCCAGGTTTCCTCCAGAGCCCTCCGTGACTTGGGCTTGGAGGGCTCACGTCCTTCTGTCCCCTGCTCCAGGGCCACCTCCCAGCTTCAGGTAGTTGCAGAGGCCCCAGAACATCCCCCCAGTGCCTGACTCTTTGTGGGGTATCGCTTTTTTGTGTGTATATGTGTGCGTTACCAAGAGTCCCCCGTTCCTGAGCCTGTAATGAACCCCAGCTTTGCCTTTGAGAGGGGCGCTGAGGCTGTGTGACCCCAGAGCCGGGCAGGGGGGACGACTGTACAAGGCCATGGAAGGAGCCCTGGCTGAGGAGTTGGAAGACCTGGGTTCACGTGCTGGGTCTCTTACTTCCTGGCCATCCCATCTCAGTGAGCCTCAGTCCCTCACCTGTCATATGGCCGCAACAACGATGTGATAAGGTACTTGACACGCCCCAGTGACCTCCCACCACCCAAGATCTGCCCAGGCCCTGAGAACCTGCTGCCTGTGGCAGCTCGGAGGGACAGGTGGTGGGCGTGCATGTGTCTCTGGGGGAAACTGAGGCACATATGGCCCTGGGGGCCCTGGACAGGGGGAAGCAGAACAGAATGGAGAGCGGCAGCCCCTGGCCAAGGCGCTCGTGCGGGCAGTGCCGGCCCCTGCGGTTCCTGCAGCACGGCGCTGCGGATGTGGAATCCACAGGGGTGAGATGCCGGGGCTGGAACGTGCCAGGATGCTCGGGGCCACTTATCGCGGGCCAGGAATGTGCTGCGGTATTATTAGCCTTCGGAATACCACCCAGGGGGCATGGCGGACACCTGTCCGGCCCTGCCTGCCCAGACAGCCCATGGGCGCCTGTGCTGCACCGCCCATGGAGGGAGCTCAGGAACGTGCCTGTGTGTGTGCGTGTGTGTGCGTGGGAGTGTGTACCTGGATCTGTGTGTGGCTGTGGATCCTGTGTACGTGTGTATGTGTGGGCACGTGCCCGTGTGGGGGCAAGGTCTGTCAGTGTGGAGCTTTGGGGCCTTTATGCCTAGGAGCACGTGTGCAAAGGATTCTTTGCCTGTGTGTGTGCAGATGTGTGTGCGTGAGTTTGAGTAGCTGTGCGGTGTGTGGTGCGTGGGTACCTGTGCTGACGACCCCATCCAGGTGAGAGGGGAGACTAGGTGGCAGGAAGGGACAGCCGGCACAGATGTATGGGGAGGCAGGAAGTGCTGCCGGGGCTCCTGGCAGTGGGCTGTGGGCTGCTGCCCTTGCCTGGAGCCTCTCAGGCAGCATGGTAAAGAGCCCCGAGGTCAGACGGCCTGAGTCCAAGTTCTGCCTGTCACTCTCGAGCCTTGTAACCTTGGGCAAGTGACTGAACCTCTCCAAGGCTCAGTTTTCTGTCTGTATCACAGTGATAATAGCAGTCCATGCCTAGGTAGAGTTATTGGGAGGAATAAGCAATATACAGTGCCTAGAACATTCCACAAATGATAGCGTAGCACCATCATCGTCATCGTAGCCATCACCATCATCATGATCATTATGGACCCCTTCTGGCAGCCCCTTTCTTGCTGAGATGCCCTGGCAGGATGGGGGACCCCAACTCATTCTGTTTGTGGCATAGCAGTGGAGGCCCAGAGAGGGCATGAGACAGGCTCAGGGTCACCAGGGAGCCAGGCAGAGCCACAAGAGCCCAGCCCCCTGGCTTCTGGTCACTCCTGCCACCATGAAGCACTGCCTTGCTCGCACGTCTGGGGTGGCAGTGCCTCGCCAGACCGGAGAGACAAGGAGAGTCTGGCAAGACCTTCCTATCCATTGTGCATCTTCTTTCAGGACCGATGTCCCCCTCCTGGCCCTAGCCGCTCTCCTGAGTCTTCTGCTCGGAGCTCCCTTGATCTGACTCTTACATGGAAGACAGGGCAGAAGCCCAGGAGAGGGAGCCAAGGGGGACAGGCCAAGTGTACCGGCTCCCTCACCCAGCCTGGGCCAGGAGGGCTGGCTACCTGGCTCTTGACTTAGCTCTCACCCCCGGCCGGCCTAGGCTAACTGCACCTTCTGCTCCCGGTCCTGGCAGACAGGAGCGGAATTCCTAGGAAGCACCGGGCCCGTTGAGAGCTGGGCTCCCTCTGCCCCCGTCTGACCTGCCGGTGCATCCCACATCCTCTCCCTTGGCCCTCCTAGGCCTCCCCTAGGGCAGCAGACTCAGGTGTCACCAGGATTGTGGAGGTGGGGCGGGCACTCTGGCACCTGGGCTCGGGGGGCGGGGTGCGCACAGGCAGGTGGGGTCTGCCAGGATCCCCCTGTCACGGCAGGCTGTGATTGCCCCCGACGCGGGCCGGAGAAGACTTTTTTTTCTCAGCCACTACCACGGACTCAGAAGGAAAAATCCAAAAAACCACCACCAACAAAAACAGCAAGCAATTTTTTTTTTTAATCTGCAGTTAATGGCCGATTAGCTGTACATTATTAAACAGGCAGCTGGATATTCGCCAGGGTAGATGGCTTGAGCCAAGACTCACAGCCTGAACACAATGTTCCAAGGAAACAGTCCCCTGTGGGGTCCCTGGTGAGGAGCACCCGGAAGGATGGGCCCCGCTGTGGCCCCGCACCCTCACCCTTCCCTCCCAGCCTCTGCCCGGGAGCCCCGCACAGGGCAGGACTGTGCCACCCCTGGAGCCCAGGCATCCTTCATTGCGGCCCTGTGGGTCTGTCCCCACCCACGGCCCGAGCGGCTCTTTCCCTCCTAGTGGACGTTGGGGGCCACGTGAGGCTCCTGCTTCCATCCCAGATGGGTCGGGCCGGCTCCTCCTCTCCTGGGGCCAGAGTGATGCGGGGGCCTGAGCACTGGTTGGCCCCATTGAATTCCTCTCTATGGTGACTCTGGGACTACCTCCCTGTCCTCCCTGGGCCTCACTTTCCACATCATTTCAAGGAGAAGATTGGACCAATGGACTCTAAATTCATTCTCATCAATGTTTTTGTGAGCCATGATTGGTGGACTTGGGGAGAGGCTGGGGCAATTGTTTCCCAGAGTTTGGGGAGCTTCTTGCCCCAACCCTGGTTTTATTGGTGAGATGAGGAGCTTGTCTCAAACAAGACCACTTGGTTGGGGCCACAAGCCCCAATCACATTGTTTTGGACGGTCCCTCCAGCCACCTAGAGGGTCTCCAGGGTAAGGGATAAATGTCTGAAGGTGACATCCCAGTTATCCACATGGGAGAACAAGCTGAGAGTCTGGAGTCTGGGACTGCCCTCTTGTGAAGCCGACGCTGCGTTAGGGTAGGTGGATAGAAGCACAGTGTGGTGTCCGGGTCACTGCCAGGGCGGGCCACTGCCCATGCCCTGGACAGGCTGCTGCTGGCGTGCGTGCGTGTGCCCGTGTGTGCGTGTGCGCATGCGCATGTGCGTGCGTGCATATTTGTGCGTGTGTGTGCGTGTGCATGTTTGTGCATGTGTGTGCGTGTGCGCATGTGCGTGCGTGTGTGTGGGGGGGGAGGGGGGGTCATTGGTTTGAGAACTGGGTCTTAATGAGCTTGCTCCGAACCTCTTAGGGAGAATGTGGCACAGCCGTTGAGAGCACCGACTCAGGGACCCAGTCCTGTCCCCACTACTTATTTGCTGCCTTGTTATCATTGACTTTGGGCAAGTGGCTTCACCTCTCACGTCTGAGCCCCTCAGCTGTGCAAAGTGGGTTAGAGCAACACCCACTCCCAGGCTGTGGGGGAGGAAATGGGCCAGTGCAAGTAGCGGTCCGTACCCGGGTGCGGCACATGCTGGGTGCGCAGCAGCTGCTGGGGTCCAGGCAGTCCCTCCCTCTGGCCGTCGAGTCTTTCCCTTCGGATCATGCAACACTTTCCGTGCTGTGTATTTGTGTTTCTGTTTGTTTCT
This sequence comes from Cheirogaleus major, assembly GCA_963574435.1. Taxonomy (NCBI): domain Eukaryota; kingdom Metazoa; phylum Chordata; class Mammalia; order Primates; family Cheirogaleidae; genus Cheirogaleus; species Cheirogaleus major. The sequence goes on along the minus strand of CAUYPO010082649.1, from coordinate 80,274 downwards.
TTAGTGTCTCCCTCTTCTAGACCAAGTGCTCCTTGAGGGCGGGGGCTCCGTCTGGCTGTGTTCGTGTGCTGCCCACAGGGCTGCGTGGGGCTGACTCACTGCGGAGTCAGAAAGCACTTGTGGAATGAATGAGGGAGCGGGGCCCACTGGGAAAGCATCAGAGCCCAAGGAACAACCGCTGAGCAATGGCGTGTGGAAGGATCTAGAAACTGAAAGAGCTGGGGATGTCCAGCTTGGGAAGACTCTACTGTGGGAGTTTGGGAGTGATTATGTGTGTGAGAGAGGGAGATTGTTGAATAACGCTTTGGGGGGGATTTATCCTCTGAAGCAAAGCCAGGGGTCCCAGGAATCAGGTTTCGGCCAGTGGTGGGAGCCACCTCGGGTGTCGGAAATGAACCCTGAGGGCCTGGGCTGGGGAAGGAGAGCCCTGTGTTGTGCGGGGTGTGGTCCTGCCAGACCCTGAGGTCCCTGCCCACTTGCTGCTGTTGCTTTAGTTAGAAGAGGAGCAGCAATAGTAGCTGGTGCCTCTGAACTTCAGTTTTCTCATCTGTAAAATGGGTCAGCAGTGGTCAGTACCCAGTGGGTAGTAGGGAGGATTAAAATGAGTTCATACCCATGAAGCTCTAAGAACAGTGTCTGGCAACTAGAAGGCACTCAGTAAATTGGAGCATTTATTGAACAGGGCTGGGGAGATACAAGGGAAGAAGAGAAGAATCATGCCTCTAGGATGGGGGTGGTGATGCTTATTTGGAGGAGGGTGCAGGGGAGCTAACACTCTGGAGGGCTGCTCCGTGCCAGACCCTGCACTCAGGGCTCAGAGCAGTTAAGTAAGGTGCTCGAGGTCACATGTTCAGTCAGTGGGGGGGCCAGGCTTCAGACGTGGTCCGTGCAACTCCAAAGCCTGGGTCCTCCCACCCCTGCCCCACTCCTGGGCCTGGTTTCTCTGATTCTCATGGCCGGAGGGATAGCGGGATAGGCCCCATTCCAAGGTGGAGCGAAGTGATTATGATCTGTAGGGGCAGAACCGAAGTCCTCAGGAGGGACATCTCCAGCTCTCTCCAACCCTGGACGTGTCTCATCATTAAACACACTGGGGAGGCGGGGAGGGTGCTGCAAAGGGCGAGCTCCCACAGCTCATTGCCATGGAGCCCAGGGCATGGAGGTGGCCCCGATGGCCCTGAGCAGAACCCTGGGGAATGAGGCTAGGTGGCAGGGAGGAGGCATGGCATGCAGGGGAGACTGAGGACGGGGGGGAAGGGAGGCAGATGCACAGAAGAGTTGGGGGACAAGGCCCTGCTGGTGATGAGAGGGGAGGGAGGGGGAGAGAAGAGGGAAGAGAAGAGGAGGAGAGGAACCCAAGGCTTGGGCCTGGGCCGGTGGGCAGCTCTGGGCTTTGGGCAGGGGTGCCCAGCTGGAACCAGTCCCCACAGGGCTGCTGGGTAGTGGTGAGAGGGAGGCCTGGAGGTGGGAGGCCAGCTGGCCAGCACCAGGGCCTGCCAGGGCAGCAAGTGCAAGCCAAACATTCAGCCACCAGCCAGCCCTCCTCCCCTCCCAGCCCAGCAGGCAGCTTGGCTAGAGGTCGGCTCCCCTGGGGCAGCCAGCACGCTCCCCACTGACCAGCGCCCACAGGCCTGGCCCTGCAGGGTGCTGTCCCATCCCTAGCAGCTGCTTCTGCTGTTTCTGCCTCTTGGCCATTCAGAGATGAATGGGAAATGGTCCCAGGCTTCAAGAAGTTCCCAGATGAAAGGGCAGGGAGACAAGGGAGGTGTCAGTGGGCAGAGGCATTTGCCCTGGCTCGCTTTCCCAAGTCTATTTTTCAAGTAGTTGATGATGCCTGTTGTGTCTTATCTCTATTATCTGAAATAAAAATTGGGCCAAATTTCATTAACCTTTCCTCATGCTTTTTATTCAACAAGTATTTTTTAAAAATATATATATATTTTAATTTCAAAAAATTTAGGGATTATAAGTGTTTTTTTGTTACATGGATGAATTATGTCATGCTGAAGTCACGGCTTTTGGTGTACCCATCAATAAATGTTTCTTAAGTGTATACACCTGCCCTCCTCTGGACTCTTTGGCTTACAAGGTACAGAAGAAAACCTGAAATTTCTGATGGTGTCTAGTGGAGTAGAGTAGAACTCTCACCTCCTTTGGTCTAGATGCTATACCTCTATTAATGCAACCAAAAGTGCTTGGGCCTTTTGGGGACAGCCATATCATATTGTCAGCTAAATTGAATTCCTGATTTTACTCAATCTTAGACTTTTCCCTGCATGAACTATTATGAATTCTAGTATTTTATGACTTTTAAACCCTGGGTCAGGACAGTACCCCAAGAGTCATGTTCCCTTGCTAATTCTGGCCCATTTATAAAGTCAGTTTTGCATGTCAGTTCAATTCAGCGTCTTAGTTCTTCCTTCTGCTTGTTTGTTTGTTTTTGTTTTTTTGTTACTTCTTTGCGTGGTAAACCTCCCTTCTAAGTCTTTACCTAACTTACTAATAAGTATGTTGAACAAGCCAGGGCAGAGGACAGAGCCCTTTGGCAAATGGAGAAGTTGACATTGACCTATTAATCAACACCCCTTTGCCGGCTGTAAGGAATCCACTCAGCTTTCTATCTTGCCTCTGAGAATTTCATCACGGATCCTGCCAACACCTTCCTGGGATCCAGATTGGCTCGGTCTGGGGGTTCCCCTGGCGGTCCAGTCTAGGAGCCTGATGATAATGGGTTGGGGTGCTGGGTGTGGGCTATGGGAGGGAGGGGCGGTGGGCTCCTGAAAGGGTCAGGATGGAGCCGGTGGTCTTTGTGGGGTGGGCCCAAGGGGAACCCTGCCCTGGAACTCCAGGGTCCTTCTGGCTTTAAAATCATGCTCCTCAGGGAAGACAAGGATTTGTGTGCACTGAACTGGCATCAGCAGGGACTCTCTGCCAAGGACCAACATCTGCCTAGAAACATGTTCCCAGGAATCTCCAAGGGACCTTAAGGACATCCGATGAGGAGATTGAAGCCAAGGGGACTGAGACTTTCCTCTGGTCGCCAAGGGCATTGGTGATTGAGTTGGGCTGGAACCCAATGCCCTGACGCTCAGTCTGAGGCTCTTGGCTAGAAACTGAGGCAGGATTAGAGGAGGGAGGGGCTGCCAGTGTGTGCGCTGGGGATAAGTTGCTGGCAGCCCGGTTCCCCACGACTCCCCGCCCTTTCGGTCCTCTGGGCTCGGACTGTGGGACAGATCTGAGTAGGAAGCTGGAATGTGGAAGGGCCAGCACTTTTCCTCCTGGGGGAGTGTGCAGCGAAGGGCCTGAGGTTGTGCCCATTTCTGCACTTTGAGAGATGGTGCAATGCAAGCGAGTGAGAAGAAACGGAGGCTGCAGGGGTGCGGAGGGCGCCCCTGCTTCTGCCTCTTTGTGGCCCGAGTGTTAAGACTGATACAGGGAAGAGGAGCCGGCATCAGGAAGGAAGGACGAGGGCCACTGCAGGGCCGCAGTGTGGGGTGGCTTCTGGGGTCAGCTCTGGAAGGAGCCCGAGCATTCCAAGGTCTGACTCTGAGACAAAAGCATCCTGGGGACAGCCTGAACTCATCCTGGCTGCAGGTGGAGGGGTGTGGTCAGAGGGGGAGGGTACAACTCAAATGCCCAGACATCTACCACCTAGGGTGGCCCCCAGGGCCTGGCTCCCACCAGGAACAGATGAGGGTGGCCCTGGGTTGCACCCCCCTTTCTGTCCCCGGCCACTGAGGGCCGTGGGTGGGGCCGGGACTGAGAGGCCGGGGAGAGCTGGACCTGACACTCTTGCCCCATCTTTCTCTCTGACTTTGTCCTCGCCCTTTCTGCTCTGCTTCTCTGTGCGCTTTGTCCCCTTTCTGCCACGTCCCTCCTCTCCCAGTGGAAGTGCCTAACTCAGCACCTGGCCCCAACACACACAATTCATAGCTCCCTGCCCTCCTCAATGGCCACTCTGTTGCTCCGGGACGCTGTCCCCCACACCCAGCTCCATCTCTCCCCTCCCTCTGGGTCCCTGTTTCTGATCCCCTCTTTGTCTCGTTCTCTCTGCTCCTGGTTCCCCTGCCATCTGTTTCTGCAGCCTCTGTCTGCAGCTCACAGGCCTCCACTGGGCATCCACTCGGTGCCAGGCACTGCCCTTCTCCTTTCTGGGCACTATGTCTCCTCACCTCCCCTGCCATCTCCTCCCCTCCCCCCGCCTCTGCCTCCTGCCCCCTCTCCCAGCTCCACCGGGCTCCAAGGCTGGTATTATTCAGCTTTATGAGAAACCCCCAGGCCTACCCCTGAAGGGACCAACCACAACTGGAACCAGATGTGCAATCCTGCATTTGGGATGGGAGGCAGGGAGGAGGGGAAGGGGCATGGGCTGGTTCAGGGGGTGGGGGGAGATGGAGGCCCTGGGGATCCTGGTCTTTGGGGCTAGGAGGGGAAGAAGAGGGGGGTGCATTAGGAGGAGGGGTAGAGAGGGGAGAGAAAGGGGGCTGGGCAATCTTCTTTAGAAGGCAGTTCTCACTGCATGTGCATGTGTACATGTATGTGTGTGTGCATGTATGAGCATGTACAAGCATGTGCATTCACATGTGTGCCTCTGTGTGCATGTGTGTGCGTGTGTGCATATGTGTGCATGTGTATGTGTGTGTGTGTGAGAGAGCGATGGAGGGACTGACACTGGGCAAAGCCAGGCGTGGATGATGGGTTATGGGACACCTCTTGGAAATAAAGAGGAAGGTGGCTGTTTTTCTTTGAAGTCCTCTAGCTCCTTGACTTCCTCTCTCTATTGCTTCTAGGGACCTGCTGCGTTCCTGGTTCTGTGCCCAGGCGCTGGAGCAGGCAGCTGGAGAGAGGGGGTGATGTTGGGGTGGGCAGTGTAACCTCCAAAGCCTCCTGAGAGCAAGTGGAGGAGGTGTCGTTCAGGGTCCCCGAACCTGCCACAGACCTGGGGGTTGTGGGATGTGTCTGGGATGTCTGTATGTCAGTTCAGTGGCTCCCTGGTCCTAGCACAGTGTTTCTGCCTGCAGTTATATAGCTTCAAAGATAGTCTGTATACAATTGTCCCCATACAGCCTTGCACGGTATTGAGGATTTTCAAATACCCCTTTATTCAAGTGTTAGTCAATTATCCAGCCATCTCTCTGTCATTCATTTATTCGCTCCACATTTATTGAGAATCTGCTGTGTGCAACCCTGTGCTAGGCACTGAACAAAGTAGGAAAGGGGAAGGGAAAGGATGAATAAATCTTTTACTGGTCAACAAATGGGAGACACAGAAATGCACCCAACCGACTGCATGTCAGGGCAGTAGCGGATGAGCAGAGCCCCGGGTGTCCAGGGCAGAGGGCCGTGCCCACCCAGTGGTGCAGCTGGAGAAGGGTCCAGGGGGGATGTGGCTTCTGAGCTGAGCCCTGATTGCTGACAGGGAGAAGAAGGATTGGTGTGATGGGAAAGGCCTGGGAGTCGGAGTTGAGGGGTGGAGGGAGAGAAGGTGGGGGAGGCGGGGGCTGGGATGTCCGACTGCAGAGCTGGGACTGGAGGAGGCAGGCAGTGGGGAGCCGGGACCCTTTGCTGTCTATCAGGATGATGTGGGTGTAGGCTGGGAGGAGGAGAAGGGGTGGATGCTGAGTTCTGCTGTTCTGGGACCTGTGAGTGGAAGGGGATTGCAGTTTTATAGCACACTCCCCATCTACCTTTAGAGGAGACTGGAGACCTGGAACTGACCCAGAATCCTCTAAATTCCATCCCCTGACCAGGGCTGACCTAAGCCCTGAGGGGCCCTTAGTCTGTGGTTGGGGGTGGGAATAAGGGTTAGGCAGAATACGGCTATTTGTGGGGACGCCTGGACAGAATCGGTGCCAGTGAGTGGGAGACTTGGTTTGGGGCTGGGCTGGGAGCTGGAGACGACGGGGCCAGGTGTCCCCACAAGTCCATCAGTCTCCGCCATCACTGCCATCACGGGGCAGCGTCTGCACTCTTGCAGACTGAGGCTGCTGTCAAGGCTGGTGGGTTCTGAGATGCTGAAATTTGGGACTCCAGAAACCCAGACTCTCTTTCCCCCTGGGAGGGCATGCGGTCAGCTTGCTGTGGAGACAGGGTGGAATGAGGCCTCTAACTCTGCCTACCCATGTAAGGTCCTGAGAAGGAGCCCCTCACCACCCAGCCCCCCCAAGGATTTCACTGTCCTTGATTGGGGGTGGGGCAGCCCCCAAAGTGCTAACCATCTCCCTGTGTCTCTGGCCCTGGATGCTCCAAAATCTTGTCCCAACTCTGGGCTTCTCCTGTCATTGTACTCCTGGGGAAAGCTGAAGCCTGGGGAGGGGTTTGGCTGAATTAGTGAGTGTTAGGACTGGAAAAGTTCTTAAAGACCTTTGGATGCCAACTCATCATGCAGCAGAGCAAACTGAGGCTGAGAGATGCAGGTCACTGGCCCAGATGGGGAAAAGAAGAAAGGACCTTTCAGCCTTTGGATGTCTGACTGGTAAGGAGTGTGTCCCTGGAGCCAGCATGCCTGGGTCTGAGGTCCCCTTCTCTATAGTCCTGCATGGCCTTCCACAAGTCACCAACCTGCTCTGTGGTCAGCTGTTCCAGCTATAATAACAAGGATGATTTGAGGATTAAATGAGAGAGAATGATCTTTAGTAACTGGCATACAATAGGTTGCAGCAACTGACCTTTCCTCTTCCATTCTGTTAACTAAAATGAAATTAACAAGGTTTATACTTTGAAAAAAGGAGCGCTTTATTTCTCATAAAGGGTAGCAGCCTGTTGGGAGACCATTCCAACAGGTTGGGAACTGATTCTCTGCCAGAAATCAGGCAGAGAATGTGCTTGAAGAAAGACAAAAGGCAACAGGATTTTATATTGAGCAGGGTAGTCACATATACATATTCAACAAGCTATAGGAGGATTCATACATATTTATGAAGGGAAATCATGCATATGAATTCTGCTTTATCTCTCCCATCCTATCATGGCTAGGAACTCAGTTTTAAGGTGTTTCTGGGGTCCCTTTGGCTGATAGGGGTCTGTTCAATTAGCAGAGGGCTTAGGATTTTATTTTTAGTGTGCAGTTCTAAATCATCCTATCAGCTTCTTCACTTTTATCATTTATTTGGTACTCCAAATATTTCACATCTCTTTTCTCCCATTATTTTTAGTTATAAAAATTTTCATATGTATAAAAAAGTTGACATGATAAACTCCCTAAATTCCACAATGAACACTTTGGTATGTATGTCTGTTTCATCACATTTCCATCTTATTTGTTGATGCATTTCAAAGAGAATTGAAGCATGTATTTCATTAACTAGAGCTTGGTTCAGATCACTTTGGAATATACAGTCACAAATGTCCTGACTCAGCCCAGAGAAAATGCAGGGACTGTTATCCCACATTTGACAGCCGAAGAAAAAACAGGTTCAGAAGTGAGATTCTTGGTCTCCAGTCACAAAATGAGTTGGAAATGGCAGAAAGCAGAGTGCTCTACAAAAGCTGAGAGTTGCTGTATCATCATCATCATCATCATCATCATCATCATCTCACCGAACATCCTTCCCCACCCAGCAGCCCTTAGGCCATTTCTCTGCAGGTGTGTCTCTTCAATGGGGTCCTGGCTCTCAGGGTCCTGACTCCTCCCTACACTGTTCGCCACCCCTGTCCTCCAAGCCTACTGGCCCTGCCCCTTGAGTCCTCAGGGAGGCTGCCGGGGCTTTGGCTGAAGGAGGGTAGGCCACACTTCCAGACAAGCCCCTGCCCAGGTGCCTGTGCCCTGCCCAAGCCTGGCCCAAGCTGGGTAAAGTGCAGCCCGCAGAGCGCTGCAGGGGTTAAAGGAGGCGGCTGCTGGCAGAGGGGGCCGACTGCTGGCTGACTCGGGAAGGAGGTGGTGCACCGCTGGCCCGCCCACAGCCGGCCACTGGTTGGAACCCAGCTAGCTGAGACCTCAGCTCAGTTGCTCCCAGCAGTGGCCCTGGGACCAGCTCTGCTCATTGCACCCGCTCCCTGCCTGGACACAGTGCTCACTCACTGCCTTCCTCTGGACAACCAGCTTCTTGCCAGCCACAGCTTTTGCCCCCACTGCTGGCCACCACCCAGTCCGGGGAGTCCTTTGGCCCAGACACCCACCCACCCCAGTGGTGCCCCTGCAGGAAAGGTGAGTGTGTGTCTGTGTGTGTGTGTGTGTGTGTGAGCGTGTGTGTGTGTCTGTGTGTGTGTGTGTCTGTGTGAGTGTGTGTGTGTAGGGGGATGGAGCCGGCAGGGCAGCCTGGCGGTCAGTACTGATATAGTCTAGACCACCCATCAGGTGTAAATTTGGGAAAGGTGAGGTCAGCCTGCCTGGTGTTTTGTCCCTGGGCTGGACAAGCCCCTCAGGGGTCACCCTGTCAGTCTCCCATCTTCAGATGTTCCTGTGTTGCTGGCAGGGATGTCTGGGGTGCGGCTGTCCCTGTGCCGAGAGAGCCACCAACAGGAGTTGGTTCGTTGGGGAAGGTGCTGGTGTCAGTGGCTACTTGGAACTGAGGCCAGCTGAGGAGTGGGGACACAGGGACCAAGGGAGGGGGAAGATTGCAGGTTCTCCTGTGCCACCTGCCTGCCCATGTCAGGGGCCTGAGTATTGTTCTCTTTTCATTTCCTTCCTTGCCACCCACTGGCGCTACTGTCAGGGCGCCTTTCTCCCCCTTGGGGCTCTCTTTGCTCCCAGAGAGCTGACCCGGGCTGCAGGGGGCTGGCGGGCCTGGAAGGGTTGAGGTTCAGAGCACTCTCCCCACCCACTCCTCAGTGTGGGCACAGCCTGGCATGAGGGCCCCTCTGCCCTCCCCAACCCCCAGCTCTTGCTCCTTCCTCACCCCTCTGGGCAGAAATGGCTAATCCAGGTGGTTAATGAACAGACACGGGCAGCTGCCTGCCCCACCCCCTGCACCCTCATCCCCTCCTCTGATCTGGTGTTCTCCTGTCTGCCCTTCCGAGGCTGGGAGTCCCTGCAGGGTGACCTCAGTGTCTGCCCCCACCCCCAATTCCTGACCAGGCAGGACTGCCCACTCAGGTGTCTTAGGCTGGCCACTGTGCTAGAAGAGGAAACTGGGAGGGGTGGCTGAGGGGGTGACCCAGGGAAGCCTGCTGTGGCCCAGGCTTGGCTCCCCAAAAGGCCTAGGGTGGCGTTGGGGACAGGGTGGGTGTTGGGTGGGGAGGGGCCGACTCAGGAGGGCAGGAAGGCAGGTGGCTGTGGTGGGAACAGGAGGGAGAACTGCATACTAGGGTTCTAGCATCTTTGGGGACAGGGGCTTCTCTTGTGGAAGCCCCAGCTGTCCCTCGGTATGCAGAGCAGAGGAGGGTGGAGGTCTGAGGGGGGCACTTTCTCTTCCCTCTAGATACTGCCTGGGGGCGACCACTGTGGCTCAGTGATGACCTATAACCCCACCTGCCAGCTGGCGGCTTCTCCTGTCTCCCCCAGCCCAGCTCTCACTCAGGACCTCAGAGCTTGCTGCAGGGGAGGCACCTGCCTGACACCTCTGGCCCAGGGGCTGGGAGGAAGGGGGAGGATCTGGATTGGGATGGAGAGTTGGACGAGAGAGCCCGACATGGGACCTGCACTGGGGACCCAGTATGGGGTTGGCCTGGCCCCTGCTGCCCAGTGAGCGCAGGGAGATGGAGAGGAGTGGGCTGGGGCCAGGCTGGGGGGCTCAGCTAGTCAAACTGGGCTGCCAGAGCTGGGAGCCAGCACCTGTGTCTGGAGCTGAGAGTTCGGGGTGATGGAGGCGGGGTCCTGGGACCCTCTGCTCCCAAGTCCCTGTCCCTGAGCCTTCCCACGCTTCTACTACTTCACTTCCCTCGGAGCCCAGTGCAGAACTTCCCACAGGGTGGCCGCATCAAGAAAGATAAACCCAGAGAAGCTGGTGGCAGGGTGGAGTGGGGCTGGGGTTGGGTTCGTGAAGGTTCAGGGGAGACATTACTGACTTGTGAGCATCTTCTGGTCTCTGACGGGCTGCACCAAAGCATTAGCGTTTGGGAACCCTCAGTGTCGTTTCTACTGGGGTAGGGACAGGAAGCAGAGTGGTAGGGGGCAGAATGGACTTTTGTTTGGTTGAAAGAGGGGGCCCAGAGGTGGAAGCTCGGCTCAGTTAAGGCAAGAGCTTCCTAAAGCCCCTGGGCAGTCAGCGGGAGAATGGGCTGCCTTGTAAGGTAGTGAGCTCCTCGTTCTGGGGGAAGTTCTGACAGAAGCTGGAGAAGGGCTTGGAAGGGTTCCTGTGCTGGGATGTGGTTAGAGGCGATGACCTGGAAGGTCTCTTGGGACGCCGAGGGCCTGGGATTCTTGGAGCTGGGGAATTCTCTAGCACCAGAATGGAGGATCGGGAAGCTGTGGCCTCTGGCCTGGAGGTGGGCACAGAGAGGACTCACAGGGTCCCCTTCCTCCCTCCCATGTTTGAAGAACAGAGAGCTTGATGCTCTGCCCTGGCACTGTGGGCCACCCACCAGGTCTGCCCCAGCTGCTTCCTGCAGAGGTTCTGAGTTCTTCCTATTCCTCTGGGCCCACTCTGTGCCTGGCCCTGCCCGGTAACTCCTGAAGGCCTGGAGCACACACGTGGGCTGTGTGGCACAGTGGAAGGAACATCCAGCACCACAGCCCTTGCCCCCGCTTGCAGTTGGAGCCCCTGCCCCTGCCGTGGGCTCCAGGGCCGTGCGCATGGCCGGAGCGTTGGGCACCTTGAGCCTCTGCCGAGTTTGGCCTCTGCTACAGGGCCCCCCAGCCAGCCTGGAGATGGTCGGCAGAGGACAGTGCCGGGATCTGAGGTGCAGAAAACCCTGGGGCGGGTCTCACCTGACCCTCAGTTTCCACATTTGTAAATAATGCAGGGTTGTCAGGGCAGCTTGAAGTGGTTTGTATAACTAGCTCGGTGGGGGCGGGTATAAGCCAAGGCGGTTGTTCTCAAGGGCCTCTCAGGGGCTGGGAGCGGGTCACCTCTCCAAACCTGTTTTCCCTGTGGTGGGCAGTGAGAGGAGCCCAGGGTGGGGGTGGGGCCACAGAGTTCCCAAACCCAGATGCAGGCAGGTTTGGGCTTCCTGTGATCGAATGTCCATGTGGGCTTCTGGGGTGGGCTTGCGACCCACCCTGGGCTCCAACCTTCCTGCCTCCCCTGCAGCCTCTCCTCTGTGGATGCCCTGAGCAGAGAGGGTGGAGCGGGAGGCAGAGGTCACCCCACTCAACCCCCCTGCCCCCCACCTGCGGCCAGGGTAGCCCCTTTTGCAGTCCTGGCTTTGTCTGAGGGGGAGTCCTTTCTAATCCTAACTTTAGCCCCTCTCTCCAGTCTGGGACTAGATGAGGTGCTTAATTAGGACACTCTTCCCTGGGGTTTGAAAGAGACCCAGTGACGGAGGGAGGGGTGTGTGGGGAAGGAACGGGACACCCGGGTGTGCGGAGGGTGCTATGAGCCTGGAGCAGCCAGGGCGGGAACTGCATGGCCGGCCAAGCTCTCTACTGCAAGTGGTTCTGGCTCGTGGCTTATTTCTGGGGCCATGAGTCTCTTTGGCCCCAGAAAGGAAACTGAGGCCCAGTGAGGGATGGGTTTGGGGGTGGGGGATGCATAGGAGACAGGTGGTAAAGCCATTCTAGGTACTGGACTCTGGAAAAAAGCACATCAGAAGTGGGTGTGGCAGTGGGGGAGGGAGAGGGTGGTTTTTTGAGAATGGAGAGGACCGTCCTAGACTTTGTCCCTAGCACTGTTCCCTGATGGCCTCTGGCTTGGTGGCTCCCTCGCTGGCTGGCTCTTAGCTGTCCAGGGCTATTAGGCATGCAGAGGTGTGGGCACAAGTGAGCTGGAACAAGGGGTGGGGTGGCAGGGGGGCCTCCCTGAGTGCCCCCTCCATTATGCAGGGTCACACCCGGCCCTCTTCTCTTTCCTTCTTTCCAGTCGCCTGAAGCACTTTCCCATCCCTGAGGAGGAGACCGCAGGAGGCTAGAGACCCCCAGCGTAGCTGGGTCCCTGGCCTGCCTCTACCCAGGCTGCTGGCCTTGGCCATCTTGCTACTTGCCCCCACCTCACTGTCCTTCGAGGAGGGAGGCTGGTCTCTGTGGAGTGGGAGCCAGTATGGGAGGGGGGGTAGGAGGGCCCTGGCCAGTCCCTGGCGCTGCCTCCAGGGCTAGTCTGGGCTCTGTAATCCCTGCCTTTTTAGGGCTGGGAGCCTGCAACTCAGGCCTGGGTGTGGGAGGCAGGAGGGACCGGCCTAGAAGGGTGGGGTCCGGGGGAGCTGGGCGGGGATGAGTGATCAGAGGAGTGCCTGGGTGGAATCCAGGCCCTTCTGCCACTATGGGGGTCCCAGTCCTGGGTCTGGTTCTCCCAGGGACCCTCCTCGGCCTTCTCTGGCAGAGATTGTGGCACCCCTTAGTTTTCTCTGATTCTTGCAAGTTTCCTGTGGGCTCACCTGTTTCCTAGCTGGATTACAAGCTCCTTGAGGACAGGCCTGCACCTTTTGCCTCCCTGGCGATCCTTGCTGTGCCTGGCAGAGTGCTGCTCAACCCAGGTGACTGACTCCTGGGTGGCGGAGGCGCGAGAGATTTTGACAGGGCCTGGTAAGCATTTGTTAGACTCAGATACGGGGCTGTGTTCACCGGGAGGTCCATGGCAAGGCAGAGAATGAAAGTCTGGAGCCAGACTGCTGGGGCTCAGCTCATGGTAATCCTGTTTATCAGCTGTGTGGTCTTGGCAAGTGACTGGATCTCTGAGAGCCTCAGTTTTCCCACTGTAAAATGGGATGATAGTACCTGCTTCGTGGCGTGGTTGTGAGGATCAAATGAGTTTGTTTGTTTAAAGCACTCTGAGCAGTGCACATAGTACGTGCTCGATTAAGGTTAGTAATTGTCATTATTATTGGTGGTGTTGGTGGCCTTCTTCCAGGACCCCAATTGTTGGTTGACTCCTCTCTCTTGTCGTGGTTGTCCCATCCCCAAGATGGGGAGAATTATGGGACCAGAGAGTGGAGGAGATCTTGGCATCATGTTCCCTTAAGGGTTCTAGCATCAGATCCCAGGGAAGAGTCTTCCTTTCCCCCATTGTCTCTCTTTCTCTGTGATTAGAGGGCGGGCAAGGAGCTAGAGGCCTTGTCTGCCCAGGGAGCTGCTGCAGAGCTGTTTATGGAGGGCTCTGAGAAAGTTGCCATCACCATAAACAAGATGTGTTATCATAAACCAGCCCAAGCTCCCTTTCTTGGATCCCATCCCATCATGGATGGGAGTCATATCATTGGAGACTCCCAGGCCTGGCAAGGACCTGGTCTGGCCTCCAGGCAGGCTACCTTGGACCATGGGATATATCCATAGAGGGAGCACCTATATTTTAAAGTAGGATCCCCAAATAACTGCTGCAAATTGTTGTCTTATACCCTCTAGGTATCCCTGAAATCTAACTTGCATTCCTCTTACTGTAACTTTAGTTCAGTCCCTTGTTGGTAGGGGTTGGGGGAGAACTGTGTCCAGCCCTTCCTACATGCCATATAAGCTGAGAGCTTCGAACCCCTGTAGGGTAGGGCTCCTGGCCATACTCTCTCTCCATCCTAGGCCTCTGCCCTCTCTGGGGTCCTCCGTTTTCCAGTGTCCCTGACATTCCTCATTAGTAGGGGTCAGCCCACAAGGCCTGCCAAGCTGCACTCTCCACCCAGCCGGGTTCCCACCCAGGGAGGCTGGGGCTGCTCTGGGTTGGGGGTGAGCTCCATTTCCGGATCCCTGGCCCGCCCAGTTGCAGCTGCAAAAGGCATTAAGCTTTTTTTTTTTTGGAGAAAGAATGGGCTTGGGTTGATGAAGATGACAGCTGGGGAGGTTCCTGAGCTCATTCTGGCCCTATCTTGCTTCCCCTCCTTGGCCCCTGCTCACCTTTGCCCCGTTTCTAGGTCATTGCTCATCTAGAGGTGGGCCTCACCTTTGGCCCTTGACCTTGACTATACCTGGGCAATCATCTGGTCTACAACCACTTTGTGGGTGCAGCCTGGGGGTTCCTTACTGGGCTTGGTGCTGGCATGGAAGTGGGGGCGGGGCAGAGGGCTTCAAGGGAGTGTAAGGGAGGGTCTCCGCCCTGGGGGTCCCTGTTTTTGGCCAGTGGGAGAGTAGTGCCCCTCAAGTGGACAGATCTGAGTCTGTCCCTGGCTCTGTCCCTTGACTCTGGATGAGTCCCTTCTGAGTCCCTTCCTTCACTGGGCCTCAGCGTCCTCACCTGTGAAGTGAAGGGCTGGAGGGGTGGAGGGTCTGTGAGTCTACCTCCCTCAGTCCTGCCCTGGTCCCAGGCTGTAGAACTTCACCTTGGATTGACCTTGCTTCCATCCCCGCCCTGCCCCCACCTCTGGCAGTCACTGGCAGGAAGTCCTGCTGATTAGGGCCCTAATCACCGGCTGAGACTCCCAGAAACAGCAGAGCTGGTTGAGTGAGAGGGGCCGCCAAGCCAGGAAGGGGGGCTGGCGTGGGGAGAAGCCTCCACTCGGGGGGTCGTGAGCTGGGGTGTCGGGCTGTGACTGGAGGGCACTTGATGCCTGCCTGTGACTGGGGTGGCAGAGGTGGGCTGGCCCCAGGGCTTGGCTTCTCGGGGCGGTGCCCATGCACCCACTGTGGAGGCTGTGAGGTACATTCGTGTCCAGCTGGGCACTGAGGCCTCCTGACTGCTCACTCTGGAAGCTTTTTAGGGCACCCACCCTGTGCCAGGCAAGGTGCCAGGTATGGAGCTGGAAAGGCCAGGGAGACACAGTCCAGTGGGAGACAAAGGGGAGTAGACAGAGTGTTTCTGCAAAATGCAGCCGGAATGTCAAGCAGGAAGCAGTTCCCGTGAGCTGGAGGAGTGGAGAAGGCTTCAGAGAAGAGGTGCCATTGAGATGTGTTTTAAAGGTTGAGAAGGAGTGTTGCAGAGGCGGGGTGGCGGAGGAACAAGGAGTTCTTCAGGACAGAGGAGGGCACGCGCAGAGGCTCAGTGGTGTGCAGTTAAGCATGGATAAAGTGATGGCTCCAGCCCTGCGTTAGAGTCTGACAAGCTTGGGTCTCCCTCCCAGCTCCGCTGCCTGCCACCGGTGGGACGTTGGTCTGAGCCTTAGTGTCTGCATCTGTAAAATGGGGTTACTATTCCAATCCTGCAGTGCTATGGTAGGGATGAGACCCTACACTATTTGTGAAGTGCTGAGCACAGTGCCTGGCACAGAGCAAGCCCGCAGTATATATATAGTGGCTTTAAAATGACATGTGTGGGAAAGGGCGGCTTTAGGGACAGCCTGGAGTTGTTGCCTGGGGCCTGGAGCTGGGGGATTTTCTGGGCTAGGTTAAAGAGGGGAGCAGCGGAGGGTTTTAATATAGAAGAAACATGATTTAGGAAAGACATTAGGGAAGCTGTGAAGGCTATACAGGCCACAACCTAAGGCCTGGGTCCCTGGAGTCCTGTGTTCAAATTCCTCAGCCCTGGGCCTGGGAAATCCTCTCTCAAGTCACTTCCTCTCTCTGATCTGTCTGGGCTTCCTGCCCACGTGCTGTCTTCCCTTCCTGGATCAGGTGGCCAAGGAGGCCCTGAACTCTCCTTCCCGGGAGATCTTTCACTCCAGGAGAGAGCCCTCCTTGGCAAGGCATCACATAGGAAACTGGGGCTGCAGCAGGCAGGACTAAGGGTAGACTGCAGGCAGCTCATATTTCTAAGACATGAAGAGGGTCTTTTTGGGGGCCTCCTATATCATCTGGCCTGGCACAAAGGAGGCCCTCACTGTTTGTTGAATGAATAAACGAACAGGGGTGTCCTGTAGTCAGCGGGGAGGAGCTGTCTGCTGACTGCAAGTGGCCTGGTGAGTGTGGAGACAGGGGAGGAATGTTGAGTGTCTCCAAGGCCAGGTGCCTGGCATGTCGCAGGTGCTCAGGGACTGTGTTGATGAAGCAGCAGGGATTTCAGGAGCTCAGAGCAAGGGCCTACCGTGAGGCAGTGTGGCGTGGGGGTTCTGTTCACAGACTCTGCAGCTGCACCAGCTAGGTTGGAATCCTGACCTCGTCTTACAGGCCATGGAAGACTTACTGAACTGCCGGGGCTCCCATTCCCTCATCCGCAAACGTGGACACAGACTGGGGTCTGGCGTGCAGGCTGTGCCCTGCAACCCCTGGGTATCGCTGTTGCTGTTGCTGTCATTACTATTATGTGGCAGGGGAGAGAGTGGGGCTGGGGACAGGCGCTTCTTGGCTGGAATGAGTGCAGCTGCACAGAGGCAGCAGGGAGAGCTCTAGAGATAGCTGTGGCTCCTCTGGAGGCTTAGCAGGAATCTGTCAGTGGCTCACGAGCTGCCTCCGCCACCACGCATGTGGCTGCTGCTGCTGTGGCTGGCTGAGCAGGGCGGAACCGAGCGTGGGAGCGGAGGCAGTGGCCAGGCCTGGATTCCAGGCTGGAGCCCTGGGAGAGCTGGGGCGAGCCAGGGTGAGGGGTGGGGGCCGGGAGAGGAGAGGTGAGTGGAGAGGAGGCCAGGACTCTCCCAAGTCCCCAGCTGGGACCCCAGGAATTCCTCCCTTTGTTTCCTGCCAGAGTGCCTGGCCTTTCAGCTCCAGGGGCTCTGGAGGTCCCCGGGTCCATATCCCCGCCTCCTGGGCAGATTGTTCTGAGTCTGTGGCCAGGAGCCTGATGCCCCTTCCCTGTTAGAAAGTGATTCCTCCCCAGGAGCCACTGCCTGGCTGCAACTCCTTCCTCCCTCCTCATCTTGCCTTCAGATCTCCCATTTCCAGTGTTCCGGACAAGCAGCTGCTTTGCAAGAGGAGGGAGTGACAGTCGACTTCAGGGGCCTGCCCTGACATAGGGCAGAGGGAGGGGACTGTGCAGTGCAGTGGAAGGACCCATGACAAGGGAGTCGGGTGGCCTGCTAGTCTGCCTCTGGCACTGTGTGACTTCAGACAAATGGCTTCCCCTTTCTGGGCTTCAGTTTCCTCCTTTGTGAAATGAGACGTTGGCGTTAGGAGTTCTCTCTTTCCAGCAGTGCTGAAACTTTGCAAGTCTATGGATCTTTCTGAACAGAGAGGCTCCCACTCTTGGGGCCTTTAGAAGAGCCATCCAGCATGAGGTGGGGGACCTGTAGGCTCTTCAGGCATCTGCTGGGATTCCAGCTGAGATTCTGGGATGGTCCCTCTAGCCCTGGACTGGAACATTCTTTGCCCAGTGACCACTCTTCCAGGCAGCTTGGTTTCTTGGAACAGAGCAGAGGGCAACAGCTGTCAGGGCTGAGTTGGCCAGAATCTCCCCACGTTTGTCCTAGTGACTCAGGTGGGGATGTGCTGGCAGTATTGGAGCTAGCGAAGCGAGGGAGGGGACCGGGCAGATCTGCCGGCTCCCCTCGGCCACGCTAGGGAACAGAGTGGGAGGAAGTGATGTGCTGGGGGCCGGGTGCAGAGGCAAAGTGAGTAACAGTTGTGAGTAATGGCTCAGTGTCTCCGCTGGGTAGGTGGCTCCTAGACGGTGCACAGCTGTCTGGGCTCTGGAAATGCTCCCTGGAGGCCCAGCCACTGAGTCACAGCAGCCCGAGCTCCCCTGTCTCTGTCCTGCCTAGGGGCTGGGGGTTCAGGCTGGCAGGGGCCCCTCGGCTTCTCTGCTGCCTCTGCAGCTGCCCTCCCACCATCTCTGCCCTCACAGCCCCCAGGCCCATCGCCGCTCTGCCTTGTCCTCTAGCATCCTGGTGACTTGGCGCGCCTGAAGGAGTGGAGAATTTGCAGTCTGGCTGTCCTGGGTTCGAGTTCCAGCTCAAGCACTCAGAACTGTATGACCTTGGCCAACTGCTTCTCCTCTCTAAGTTTCAGGAGCCTCATATGGAAAAAAGGGATGTTTTTGCTTCTTGTACCTAGGATGTTGAAAGGATTAAATGGGATTATGTGTCCGAAGTATACCTGTGTTGTATGTGTTCATGTAATATGGTTGTCCCACAAGCCCTCAAGTCTATTCTGCCTCTCTTCACCACCTCCACCCCAAAAATTCCTGCTCCCCGTGCTTCCATACCATAATATTCAGGGGGATCATTCTCCTCTCAGCAGCACTCTGTCATTTGTGCACCTGCCTCTGCGTTTCTGATACCTCCTATCCAGCTCCTGCCAACGTGCCTTATCCCTTCCCGCTGTCCCAGGAGGCTGGGGGGGCTCAGGCGGGGCAGGCAATCCCAGTGGATTCGCCCTTGCCCAGGCTGCAGTGGGTGCTTTGAAAGAAGCCCAGAGATCTGGGGGTGCTTCAGGGGCCTGGGGCTGCTCCTGTACCCCCACCTCTGCTGGCCCCTGCTCCCCGTCCTTCACCCATCTGGTGTCTTGCAGTCAGCTGTGCTCAGGGCCACACAGAGCGCCCTGCCTGTGGGCGTGCTGCTGTGCTGGTGTGTTTCTGTCTGAGCTGCTTGGCTTGGGGTGGGGCCGGAGCACCAGGGAGTGACTTTGCATCTGGGTCTGGCGGTGGTCTGGCGTGTGCGCCGTGTGTGCCTCGGGGTGTTCTGAGTCTTGTGTACTAGGCTGCAGCGTCTGGGTCCCTGGGTCTCTCTCCCATGCGAGCTTTCTCTTCTGTCCATTTGAAATCTGCCCGTGTTTTCTGAGGTCTTCCGCCGCCCCTCCCTTGGCCCTCCCCCCACCCCAGACCTGGTTTCGGATGCGTGCATCTCTGAGGTCTGCCAGGGAACAAGGAAACATTGCAGGGGGGTGGATATGCGTCAGATGGAGTCGAACAATGCCGGTGACAGCCAGGCCTCCTCTGGCCTTCAGTGCTGGCCCGGCGTCAAGTCTCTGCTGCCAGCTAATTGGGAGTGTGAGGGGGCTTCCTGCAACGTGGCCACAGATGGATTTCAAGGAGCGACAGGGAGCTGGGCTGCCCTGCCCTCCGGCCTCCTGCTTCCGGAGGCTCCTGCTGCAGCCTCGTCCATGGAGCAGATGGGGTTCCAGAACACCAGCCCTGACGTGCGCTAATTGAGCGGAACACTTACACCAACTCCTCCTGTCGCTGCCTCTACGGCCAACTGTGACCAGGAGTTTTCCCCACGAGTGAATTTTCAGATAACTGAAACGTATGCTGTGGGAGGGTTGACAGCTCAGAAAAAAGGGGGATGTTTTTTGATGGGATTTGCTTGCCTTGTACAGTGTCCCTAGCTTGCTTTGACTTACAGTAGATGGGATCTTAAAAATCACTTCCTTCCTCTCCTTCTGCTGTTTCTTCTTCTGTAAAATGGGGATAAGAACTGAACCTCCTTCACAGGGTTGAGGTGAGGACTAACTGGGTTGAGATGCATAAAATGCTTGGAATGGAGCCATAGTAAACACTGTGCAAGTTACTGTACGTGGAGGCACAGAGAGGCGCTGTGATTGTCTCCGGGCTGAAATAGAAGGGAATGGACATTTACCAAGCATGTCCTGTCTTCCGGACATGTTTACTGATGCCGTGTCATCAGCTTTGTGTAGTACTCCCAGCCACTTGCAAGGTAGGGCTCTTTACCCCCATTTTACAGATGAGGAAACTGAGACTCAGGGAGGTTGAATAAGGTCTCGACAGCTGGTCTGTGGCAAAACTGGTGTTTGAGCCCATACCCGACTCAGTCCAGTGTGTTTTCTCTCCCTCCTCTTGCCCTTTAGCTGGAAATTCATGGCCTCTTGGTGTGTTCAGGAATTTGGAAATGAGGAGCTGGGTAGATCTTACAGAGCTGGATCTGCGCCCAGCTACCGGGTTTTGGTTCGGTGCAAAGCTGTCTGGAGTCGGTGATGAGACAGAATGACCTTTGGCTGGGGGTCCAGGGAATATAAATGCCATAAATAGGCTTTGAGGATATAGAATTTCCTTCTGAGCAATATGTAGTTGGGTTTACTGTCCACCTTGTTTCTTCTTTGGGCAAGCCTTAAATTCCTGAAAAGAGAGGTAGGTAGACATCAGGAAGAACTTCCTGACTGTGCGCCCCATAAGGAAATGATGCAGGCAGCTTAGGGAGCCTGAAGAGTCAACACAATTTTAGGCATTTCTTCAAATCTGAGATGTCTTTTTTTACATATTAATGTTTCTGAAATTGGAATGCACCTTATAATTGAGATGTGTACAATTTTATTTTCAGAATATTATGGGAGCACACACGTTTTGGTTACATAATTTGCTTTTGTACAGTTTGAGTCAAAGTTATCAGTGTGCCCTTCACCCAGATAGTGTGCAGTGTATCCGTTAGGTGTGAATTCACCCCTCCCCCACTGCCTGCTTGGTTTCCATTGAGTTTTACTTCCATATGTGCACATATGTGTGATTGATTAGTTCCAATTTAGTATTGAGTGCATGTGGTATTTTCTATTCTTCTGATACTTCACTTAGAAGAACGGTCTCCAGTTCCATCCAAGTTGTTACAAAAGATACTAGATCACCATTTTTTTTTATGGCTGAGTAGAACTCCATGGTATACATATACCACATTTTATTAATCCACTCATGGATTGGTGGGCACTTGGGTTGTTTCCACGAGACGTGTACAATTCAGGTAGCATTTTCCCCTCTCCAAAGCTGTTATCCAATTGACTGTGCCCCATGCGATCAGTGGCATGCTTGAAATTAGGAAACAGGTCAGGAGACACTTGCAGTTTGCAAAGAACCCTGCAGGTGTGGAAGGGAGCGAGGTCTGTGAGCTGCTGTCCTGGCTGGCAAGCAGACGGTGGCTGAGCAGAAGGCAAGGGGCTGGTGTCTGTGTGGGCCTGTGATGTCTGTGGGGGTCTCTGATGTCTGTGTGGGTTTGAGTGTGGCCCCAGCCCCAGAATTCTCCATCTTGGGCCTGGCTTGGCCTCCCTCCCGCCCCCAGCCTACTGTCACGCGTCCCAGTGGCTGGCACAGTCCTCAGCAGTTCCTGAGACCTTTGGCTCCTTGGGTTTTCCCATTGCTCTTAGATTATTTTCCCACGCATCCTTCCTGTGTTACTGTTCTAGCACAGCTCAGGGTCAAAGACTTCTGTCCCTTCAAGTGCTCATTTAGGGACAGAAACCCTCAGTGGTGAGTGAGGGGTGGGGTGGGCAGTTTCCCCCTGGGTGTAATTTCTGGAAAAACACATGGACTTGAATCCCAGTGAAATCACAGCCCTCTTATACCTCCATGATAGCACTGGCTGGGCTGTTTTATAATTCTCTGTTTACATGCCTGTCTCCCCCACTGGGCCACAGATTTCCCTCCAGGGCAGGGGCTATTCTCATGCATCTCTGTCTTAGGAGGAGCTGGGAGCCTGGCTGTGAGGGGGCTCAGTGAATGCCCCGTCTTTCTTCCCCTGCCCCTCCCGCTGCCACCAGAACCTTGACCACAGACCACAGCCCTTTTTCCTTGACCAGCTTCTTCTAGGAACTTCCTAGAAGCTCTGTTCTCTGTGCCATAGGCCTGTCACCAGCCCCCTGCTTCAGAACAAATGTCCCTTCTCCAGGCCAGGGAGAAGGGGTGGGGTTTCCTGATCTTTGGATTTCAGGAGAAGGCCGCTCTGCAGCCTACATTCCAAATGGCCTGCTCCACACCTCCTCGTGCAGAGTGGGGACCCGCCCAGGTCATCTAGGCCAGGTCTCAGCAGCATCCAACTCCCCACTCCCCAAATCCTCCCTCTCACTCCCTTGGCCTCTCTCCTCTGCTCCCTGCCTGGCTTCTTACTGCGTGGCAGCCGCCTCTTCCAGGCTGTACTCTTGGGCTGCAGCCCTGCCCCTCACCCGTCCCTCTCCCTGGCTTTGGGGCCATGAGGTCACAGCACAGCACATTGTGGCACAAGTCACCCTCTGACCTGCTTTTTCCATTTGGCCATGGTGCCCTCGGCCTAGCCAACTGGTCTCCTTGCTGTTCTCCAACCCCTGGCATCTCCTGTCCCTACCCACCTCAGAGGCCTTGACCCCCACAAAACCCTTCCTGTGGCCCTCACCTGGGCAAGGTGGTGTGGTCTTGGGCAGGGCCAAGGCTTTCTGCACTGCCAGAGCAGAACTTGGTTCAATTTCCATTATTTACTGGTTGTGTGACCTTAAGCTGAGAATATGACCTCTTGGTGCCTCATTTCCTCATCTGTAAAATGGGCTGATAGCTCCTAGCTCAAAGTGTACAGTATTGAGTGAAAGTGCACCTGAACGTGGTTGTCTCTGGCTGGAGCAAGGGCTTTGAGGTGAGAGGTGAGAAATGGGACTGGAGAGGGAAACACAGCCAGGTCCCCAAGGGCTGTGACGGCCATATTAGGGCATTTGGACTTTATCCCACAGAGCTGGGAGCCATGCAGGGCCTTGAGGCAGAGCAGCGACACTGCTGGGTGTGCATTTTAGAAATAGCTCCCTGGCTGCCAAGTAGAAAATAGGGTGGAGGGAGCAAGACTGAGGGCAAGGAGACCTGTTTTGGGAGGCTGTTGCAATGATCTCTGTGATTTGGAGGACTGGGGCGGGGCTGGTGTGGCTGGGAGAGGTATTTAGAGAGAGGAGGGGTTGTCCAGGCCTGGTGGAGGGAGGGAAGGAGCAGTGAATAAGGATGCCCAAGTTTCTGGCTTGAACAACTTCGGATGGCCAGGGAGTGGGGGTAGGGAGATGGGTGGAGGAGGATGGAGGGGGTGGGGGTGGGGGAGTACGACAGAGGTAGCCGAGTGGGGCAGGACCATGAGTCCAGGATGCCGGTGGGAGTCGGGCCCTAGCCCAGCCATGCCCTCTGGCCCCTCCAGTCCACCTTGTCTTCTGGTTACTGTCCTGCCCCTGTCGCGCTCCAGCTTGCTGTCTTGTGCTCCTGGGCTGGTGCACAGCAGTGCTCCGCCCGCGCAGGTTTGCTGAGCCCAGCGCCCCTGACCCTCCTGCTCACCGGCATTTGCTCCTAACCAGCCTCACCTCTGCCAGCCTCGCTGAGTGTGGGTGTGGGTGAGCGCTGCCCCTGACTGGGCCCTTGGGGTCTCAGCTGGGGTTCCCCAGCGGCAGATCATCAGAGAGGATGCTCTGCACCCAGCGGAGCATCCAGGATGCACCCATCTGGCCGTCGCCATGTGCCGCCTTCCAGGCGGCTCAGAAGGGGACCACCTTCAGTGGTGGGAGGCCCGCTGGTCCCACAGCTGGGCCAGTTAGTCCCTCCTCCCGCCCCGCTGCTGTTAGGGCCTTCTGAGCCCCACATTCCGCAGGCTCCTGAAGGGTCAGGCACACCCGTGCTCCCCTACTTGTCGGGGTCGGATATTTAGTGGCCCTTGTGTTGGGTCGAGCTGCTCTGTGTGTGGGCGTGGGTGTGGGTCGAGGTCGGGGAGCTGTTGCCTGGAGAGGAACCTCCCTGTCTGGAAAGCCCATCTTGAGTGCTCTGTAGGACCTGGTGCCGGGCACTGGGCCGGGTGGCCAGTGTGTGGGACTGAGCAGAAGGTCCCGAGACAGGAGGAGGAACTGGGAGAAGCAGAGGCTGCTCGAGCTTTGGGGGCAGGTTGGTTGGCTCAGTGGTCCAAGAGAAGCGTGACCTGGGAAGATTTGGGGGAGCAGGTGGGGGATGGGGCCTTGGGGACAGTGCCTCGAGTCAGCCCTCTGGGGCTCCCCTGTGTCGTCTCTGCTTCACGTTCTGAGCCTCAGCTTGTGCTTGGTTTGGGGAAAGGGCCAGGCTCTGGAGGGGGACTCAGGGCTGGGACATGTGCCCCTTGGCTTGAGGTATTGCTGGGAACAGGCCCTTTCTTGCCTCCAGGAACTCGATGCACTTCCTTTCCTGGTCCTAGCAGAACTCTATATAAGGGAAGGAAACAGCCTACCGGGCCGGGGAGCCCGGAGAGGCTGGACAAGCCATAGAGAGGGGAGTGTGGTGGGGAGGGCACAGGCCTGGGGTGTCGATGGAGCCAGGGCAGTGGCCACGTCCTCCCCAGGACCCTTTCTGCCCAGGGCCTGGAGTTCAGCCTGGGAAGCTGGTATCTTCGAGCCCTGCTAGGGTAGGCTTCGTCCTCACGCCCTCCCCGCAGCCTTGGCACCTTTGCTGCGTCACAGGCCTTGTACCACCATGGAGGCAGCGTGAGAGATGGGGAAAAGCAGGTGTTTGAGTCCAGCAGACCCAGGTGACAGTCCTGCCACTGTCACTTGGCAACTATGCCTCCTCGGGTCTGATAGGGTTGTTGCGGGGACTGCCTGAGGCCCTGTGAGATGGAGACACTAGTGCCTACCTCGTGGTGGGGGGGTCGTGAAGAGTGAAGTGACGGTATGCATAAGGGCTTAGGGCAGTGCCTGGCAGGCAAAGATCTTAGCAACTACCGCGTCTGTGTCTGGCACGACGACTACTACAGGCTGTTCAACTTTGGGCAAGTTGCTTAACTTCTCTGAGCCCATTTACCTCAAAAACTTGTCGATAAGATTAAATAAAATAATGGATATAAAGCACCCAGCTCAGGGACACACAGTGGGTGCTGTACAAACCCCAGTTTCCTTCCCTTCCATGTACCTTTTGGTGTCATTCGAGGTGGGTGCCTGGAATTGCTGGGGCAGGGATGTGACGTAGGTGTCAGCAATAACTTCTCTGGAAACAACTCAGTGTCGCTAGACAGATGAACGGATAAACACAACGGGATGCAATCCGTACCGTGGAATAGTATTCAGCCTCAAAAAGGAAGGACATTCCGGTACAGCTACAACATCAGTGAGTGTTGAAAACATCACGCTAGGTGTGTTAGTCTGCTGGGGCTGCCATGACCAAATGCCACACGCTGGGTGGCTTAAACAACAGAAGTGTGTTTTCTTACAGTCCTGGAGGCTGGAAGTCTGTGATCAAGGTGTCAGCAGGGTTGGTGTCTTCTAAGGCCTCTCCTTGGCTTGTAGATGGCAGCCTTGCCCTTGTGTCTTCACGTGGTCTTCCCTGTGTACATTTCTGTGTCCTAGTTTCTTCTTCCTATGAGGACACTAACTATATTGGACCAGGGACCTTAATGACCTCATTTTAACTTAATGACCTCTTTAAAGACCCTATTTCCAAATACAGTCCCATTCTGAGGTGCTAGGGGATAGGGCTTCAACATATGAATTTGGGGGAGGGACATAGTTCAGCCCATAACACTAAGTGACACAAGCCAGACACAAAAAAGCAAACATTGTGTGACTTCTTACATGAGCTATCTACAGTAGGCAAACTCACAGAGGCCGAGAGTAGATTAGAGGTTCCCAGGGCTTGGGGAGGGGGGTGGAAATGGGGTATTATTATTTAATGGGTGTGGGGTTTGTTTGGGATGATGAAAAAGTTCTAGAAATGGATAGCGGTGATGGTTGTACTATATTGTGAATATACTTAATGCCACTGCATACACTTAGAAACGGTTAAAATGGTAAATTTTATGTTATGTACATTTTACCACAATTTAAAAAAGGGACTAGCAAGAAATAAGGGAAAAAACCCAACTTTCCCACCCAGAGTTGTGTGCAATGCTGGACCCGCAGTCGCACGTGGCACTCGTTTTGCTGGGGCAGGGCTGACAGTCCCGCTGCGAGACCAGGCTGGCGTGGGTGTGGGGCTCCTCTGGAGGGCCGGGCAAGCTTAGCAGTTTGGGATTTTCTGTAACTAAGGCTGAGACATGAGGTCTTCCTTGGGGCCCTGGGGACAGGAGCATCACCCAGTTGGGGCCCAGGTCCTACCACCTGCAGCGCACAGAGGTGACAGGGGCCGTGGTTAAGGCAGGCGCCTGGGTTGTCTCTCGTTCTGCAAAGAGCAGTGCGGGAGCCCACAGCCCAGCTCCCCTCCTCCCAGCGGGAGCCGATTAACATCTCGAAAGACACAATCCTGAATGCCATGACCCCGAATATTGAAATCCTGAAAGGTCAAAATTCAGAAAATATAATTCTGGAGAAAATAATGAATACTTTCTTTAAAATATATTTGTTTACATTTTTAAAAAGGGATTAAGTTTAGAAACATATAAAGGTATGACGTAGGACTCATAAGCCACTTCACACAATAAAATAAGCAATAAAACATACATATTTTTGCAAGCATAAACACTCAGGTATACTAACAGCAGTCACACAAGTATAATAGCTATGAGCAGATGAGCCATGTCCGTAAGGAAATAGGTCACAAAGAGAGCTGTATACGTGCACGCCGCTCTGGTTGGTAATGTGTGCACCCAGTTTGTAACTGCAGTCATCTGAAATACTGTGAGGGACAACCTAAGTCTTCTGATGAGATTGATCAAAAACGGTGATGGGTGACCTCCATGTCACCAGCACACCAGTCACCCCAAGAGCCAAGACCTCAAGAAATTTTACCTTTCACAAATGCAGAGATTATGATCTAAACCCCTTCCCAGCTGCTGGACCCAGGTTGAGAGTCGTGGCCTCTTGGAGCAGTTTCCGTTTTTTGATCTGTGAAATGGGAGTGATTTGCTGACTTTGCAGGCTCGGAGGGTCTCAGAAAGACCAGGCATATGGTGGGATTAGCCCCGGTGCCTGTGCATAGTAGGTGCTTAACAAATGGCAGTGCTTTTCACCAAGTGTGTCCTTTCCTCAGGCTTTGAGTTGCTTCCATTCCTTTAACAGACATTTAGTGTGCACCTACTGTGTGCTGGCTCTGTGTTGGGACTAGTGTGAGGAACAGGACGTGCTTCCTGCCCTCAGGGCACTTGTTCTGTAGAGGGGAAACGGATTATAGACAAGGAAGCACACACATGTGTAATTACAAATTGTAATTCGGTCTGTGAAGGCTGTGAAGGAGAGAGATGGGGACAGGAGAGAGAAGTGTGTGTGTGTGTGTGTGTGTGTGTGTGTATGAAATCTAAGGGGTCAGGGAGGTCCTCTCTGGGGGGTGGTGGGACTTAAGACAAAGCCAGAAGGGCAGGAGGACACAGTGATGCAGACAGCTGGAGGAAGAACGTTCCAGGCAGAGGGAACGTTCCATGCAAAGGCCCTGAGGAAGAACAGAGCTAGGTGTCTGAAGGACTGAGAGGATCCCACCCCTGTGTGTGGCACTGGGTCCTGGCCAAGGGGGTCGGGCACAGAGTGAAGGGTGAGAGGAGGGCAGGGGCCAGGTCACGCAGGGAGCTCCCTGCCTGGGACGCCTGCTTTTAGACCCTCTCTTCCTGGGGGAATTTCCACAGTGTGCCTGTTGTTTGCATTGTGCCTAGGGACCTTCTGAGAC
Organism: Cheirogaleus major; assembly: GCA_963574435.1. Taxonomy (NCBI): domain Eukaryota; kingdom Metazoa; phylum Chordata; class Mammalia; order Primates; family Cheirogaleidae; genus Cheirogaleus; species Cheirogaleus major. Next base: position 53,251 of record CAUYPO010082649.1, on the reverse strand, counting down.
AATACTGGTGGGGATTGCTGACAAGTGCCAGGCGTTGCCTGTGGTCTGGGTGGCTAACACTGTCACCTCCCAGCGGTACCCTCAAGTCCCCATCTCATAGGCTTGCGAGCCAGATGCTCTACTGCGGTGCCAGGCACATCTTTCCCCTTCCCGTGCCTTAGTTTCCTCATCTGTGAAATGGGGACAATAGCTCCCAAGGAGTCTGAGCAAAGGGCTTGGGACAATAGCTAAGCTTCAGTTAGTGTGAGCAAAGTGCCAAGTCCAGACGTGCAGCGCACTCACTCCGTGAGCGGTCTGTCGCTGTCACTGTTGCTGCTGTCGTTGGCTCTGTGGAAGTTGTGCTGACAGGAGAGCCAGGGTGGCGCAGAGGGCAAGGCCCATCTCCGGAGCCAGACTGCGGGTGTGTCCCCTGCCTCCTATCGGCCAGCTCATTAACCTCTACGTGCCTCTGTCTCCTCATCCACAAAATGGGGACAATAATTACAATGTTCAGGGTTGTTCTGAGAATTAAACGAGTTAATTCACACAAAGTGCTGACAACAGTGCCTGGTGCAGAGCAGGTGCGATGGGAGTATTTGGGGCTACAACGTTGTTATTATTATTATTATCATGTTATTCAGAGTGGAAAGACTGAGCACAAAGCCCTCTTACTCCCAGTGTCTAGATGGGTCACTGAGGTGTGCCTGGGAAAGTGGGCTTGCCCACGGCTGCCTTTCTGGGCTCAGTCCTGCGCTACCAGCCCCGGATGTGAACCGATGGCAGGGCTGGCACCAGGAGCCCCTGCAGACCCCGAGAGTCTGCCCCTCTGTGGAGGGAAGCTTTCTTGCTTGGGCCCCCCAGGGACAATGGGGGCAGTCACTGCAGACACCAGGACTGCAGGGCCATAGGGCACGGGCCACAGGGTGGCAGGGGGCCCTGGTTCTCCCTGGCACATTCCAGGCTCCTGAGAGGGTGGCCAGGGGCCAGGGTGCCGGAGGGAAGGAGACAGCCTTTTAAGGAAACATTTCTCTGCTTAAGAAAAAAAGGGAGAGACAAGAAACACTGAAACACACAACAAAGTCAGTGGGCTGGCGGGCTGGCGGGCCTGGAATGCACAGCTGTGGGCGGAGGGGGCAGAGGCCGTGGGGGGCAGCAGGCCGGAGGGGCACCTGGGCCTCAGGCCCTCGGGTGGGAGCTGGGCAGCTCCCCCGCAGATCCAGGTTCTTAGGGGCTGCCTCTGCCTTGGGGGCGTGGGGAAGGCACCCTGGTCAGCACACCTGGTCGTCCCTCTTTCCACTGCCTTAGGCTGGGTCTGGGAGAGAGACCCTCCCATCTGTCTCAGAGGACACCTGTCTGTGCTGCCCCTGCCTCGCTCTCACCTCCTGTAACCGAGGGGTGCGGGTGGAGGGGCTGTGGCAGGGGCCCCCCCTCTTGCAGCTGGGCCCTGCGTTCGGGTTCCCTGCCCAGCCCGGCTCCAGCTCAGAAGAAATGAACACAGCAAGGCTCTGTCCTGGGGATGATGCCCGCTCCCTGCCAGGTTGTAAGGGTCCCATGTGATGGGGTGAGCTGGGAGAGGGTACCCTGGGGACCCAGCCCATGACGGTGAAACCTAACATCCCCCAGAGTGGAGTTTGGGGCTGTGCAGGGCAGGGACGGTGGTTTCCCCTGTGGCTGAGACCTTGACTGGTGGGCAGGGCAGGCAGGGAGCCCTGCAGGCCATGGCCAGCTCTGGGCCCTGACCTTCCCTTCCCTCCCCGTCTGTTCCCCCAGCACCCTCTACTCCACCCTTGGGCCCTGTCCCTGCAGAGGCCTTTTCTAAAATAGTTGCTCATAGCCCTGTGCCTGTGTGTATCAAGAGCCGGGAGTTTCTGGAAGTGGTTGTCCCTGTTTCCTCATTATCCTGAGAGTTGGGCCGTGAATGGTAAGGTCCCCTTCACATCTGGACTTGGGATCATACTGCCTGGATTCAAATCCCAGCCACTATCAGCTGTGTGACCTTGTGCAAGTTGTTTAACCTCTCTGTGCTCCATGCACCTCAGCGGGGGATATGACAGTAGTACCCACCTTACTGGGTTGTTGAAAGGATTAAATGAGTCAGCATGGGTAAAGCATTTATAATAATGCCTGTCATGGAGTACATATACGATAGGTGTTGGATGCTGTTGTTGGGTTTTTTGGCCCCATGTGATTCTCCCAACAGTCCTGGAATTCTGTTGAGTAAAGGCTGATAAATGCTAAGATTGCTTGGGCCTCTTTGCTGGAGAAAGAGTTGGGCAGGGAGCCTGTGTCAGGAGTGGGTCTGGAACCCAGGGCCGCTAACTTCCAGCTGCGTCACCCCAGAGCATGGGGCACTGTCACATGGGATGGGCTCCAGTGTCCTCGTCCGGGCTGGGGTGTCTGCCTGGGGTGCCCGTGGGCTGCTGGGACGACAGCACGAGCAGGAGGAGATGAGGCTCAGCTGGGCTGACTGTGGGCTTGCGCCATCACCGGCTCCTCCGGGGTGGCGGGCAGGGAGGGGCTGCCCAATGTCAGGGGCCCCCCCTTTGGCCATCCGTGGCTTGTGCCCAGACACCCTCCCGCCCGAGGGAGAGCCTCCCTCCCTGTGCCCTGTGTGGGCTCCTTGCCTGGTGTTCAGGTCGGAACTGGAGCCAGGGCTGAGGACTGAGCTCCAAGAAAAACGTGTCCCGGCTAGAAAAAGGAGCACATTGAGTCTCTGATGAATGCCCCTGCTAATTGTCAGGGTGATGGCTTGGCTGCCAGGCCTGGCCAGGGGAATGTTATCTCAGGGAGGGGAGCGAGCGGTGGAGCCCTCCCTCCCTTCCTCTCCTCTCCTCTCCTCTCCCCCTCTCCCCAGCCCTGTCGGAGGCCCAGGTTGCCATCTCCTGCTCCAGACCAGAGAGGAAGATGAAACTGGTGAAGGTCATAGCGCGCCCATAGCAGGCACTTCTGCCCCTCACAGCCCTTCACATATGTTAGCGACGCTGCTGGCTCTCTTTGGAAGAGCTGGCAGGGGCCCCTCACCGCCTGTTTCCTGCATGCTTCAGGAAACGCTGCCAGGGCTGCTGGGGGCCTTCTGCAGCTCTGACCTTTGGGTGAGAGCCCTTGGCACCCAGGAGAATGGAGGAGATGACTTTTTGTTCTAGAGGTCTTCATCTCGGTTTTTGAAAGTGTAAACCAAACTTTACCATAGTGTAGAGAATTCAGAAAATAGAGCAAAAACCAAAAATCCTTCTCCTCATTCGTTTGCCCCGCTGGTATTAAAGTGCTGGTGTCTGACCTCCAGCGACCCCCCGACTGCGTACTGTTCACAGAACTGTGGCCGTGCCGCACGTTTCACTTCTGCGTTCTGCGCCCCTCCCTTCCCCAGGCGTCATTGCCCGAGCGTGTCCCCTGTTCCCCAGTCTTCTGCAGAACCCTCAAACTGGACAGTGTCAGCGTGTGCCACTGAGGGAAGGGCAGGGCATGGGATGGCTTTGAGAAGAGATGCTCACCTGTCCTTTCTCTGTTCCTCCTACAGGTGGCTGCCCCCTGCGTTCCTCCATCCAGCCATGAGATGGTGGTGAGTGACAGCCCTCCCTTGCTTACCCTGCCAGCCACGCCCCCCTTTCCACAGTCCCCAGCTCTTCACTGGAGCTTTCTTTAGATGGAGTATGGCGTTGGGCAATGAGGTGGGAGGAGGAGGGTCGACCTCCCTAGGCCGAAGCTGGACTGGGAGGAAATGAGTCATGAGGCCCCTTCTGATGAGATGCAGGGCCTGCTATTTCCAACCTTGAGACTTGAGTCCTTGGAAAAACCCATAAAAGGGCATCTCGTGTGTCTTCAGGCCTGGCCAGGTGCCTACTGTCCCAGGGCTCAGAGGACCAGGGACTGCTGTGGCATCTCCTTCCACCCGCCGAGTCCTGGGTCAGGCACCCTTCAGCTAGAGGAAGGGGGTGGATGGCATGACCCAGAGTCCACCCACCTGGGTGGTTTCTCACACCCAGATGGCCTCTGTTCCACTTCCACGCTCTTTGGCGCTCTTTGACCCTGCTTTTCTGCTGTCCCTCCGTTTCCCCCACTCCTCTTCCCCATCAGCCTGGACGGGGCGGCCCCCTGTGAGTTGTGGAGAGGGCCCTGCTCCAGGCTGGCCCTGCTGGGCTGGTTTGGGGTGTTGGATGCTCTTCCTCTCCACCCCTCACCAGCTTCTCTCCTGTTAGAGGTCCTGCTGCTCCCTGCTGGAGGCGGGCAGGGCCCTGGGGCTGCAGAGGAAGGGGCTGCATGTGTGCACGTGTGCGCGTGTGCACATGTGCATGTGTGTGCATGTGCACGGGCATGTGGGATGTGTCACCGAAGGGCGCCATGTAAGTGCGATGGATGGTTCGGTGGGAGGTGCTTGTGGCGGTACTGATGTGGGCAGGGGCTGGGGACGAGGGCTCTCCTTGGGCCCAGGCAGTGATGGGTGCCTGTGCACCTATGTGGTGCCTTGCTCAGTCAGGCCACCTGGCCCCTTCTTCTGCTCCAGCATCCATGTGCCCTGTGACAATGGGTCAGTCCCATCCTCTTCCTTTCTGGATCTCAGCTTCCCTTTCTGTCAAAGAGAGGGGCTGGATTAGGTGCTCCAAAGGTCCCCTCAGTGCTCATAAATATTCCCTGTCCCTCCCTCCCTGTTTGGTATGGCGATGAAATGACATAAAGCACATGGAAGTGTTCCGGGCTCTCGGTGTCACTGCTCTCTGCACTGGCTCAGGCCCTGCCGGGCTGTTTGCCTTCTTTGCAGTGGCCCCTCTGCCCCTGGTCTCGCCAGGGTCAGACCCTCTCAGGCCTCAGTGCTGCCCGGCTGGGCTGCTCCAGCTGTGCAGTGTTATTCGCACAGAGCCCAGTCAAGGGTCATCTGACGGCAGCGGGTGTGGGGGTGCTGTGGGGAGTGGGGCTGAGTGCAGCCCGGTTTGGAATCGCCAGAGAGGAATTGCTCTTGGCTTGCAGAGTGACACCAGGGCAGCCTGAGGAGGGCAGGTGGGGAGGGGTGATTGTGCATCTCTCTTCGTCCCCGCTGAACTACCACCTTGTGGCTGAGGACAGAATGTCCTTGGCTGCCTTGGGAGGCTGGGGGCCCACGGTTTAGGGACCACCGGGCAAAAGCCAGATGTCTGGCCACTGGGAGTCTTGTGAGCTTTGTTTACATGAGGAGGGGTCAGAGGTTGGGACAGAAGGGAATAGGTTGGCATTCCAGCGGGAGGGACGGCAGACGGAATCCACAAGGGACGCTGCCTGAGAGGAGTTGTAGAATCTTCGAGAGTCTCTGTGATGTGCCCCATCTGTGCAGGGGGCTCTGCCCTTTCGGGGAGGGTGGGTCAGCCACCTGGTAGTAGAGGGGCCTAGTGACACCAGGCTGTGCTCCCAGAGGCTCCCCTACCTGAGTCAGAACTACCCCTGCAGTAGAGAGTGGGGAGTTACACTGCCTCCCTCTGGGACCGGCTCCCCATCCCCGGCTTGTGGCCTTGAAGGTTGGCTTAATCTCTCTGGACCTTGGATTCCCTTCTTCAGAATGGGAGTTAGTAATAGTACCTACCCCGTAAGGTTGTCCGAAGAATAAAATGAGCAAATTAATCCATTTAGTTAATCTGTTTTCAAAACCCCTCAATGCATGTCCCTCTTACTTGGAGCAAAAGCCCAGTTTCTCCCATTGGCCCACACAGCCCTATATGACAGGTTTCCTCTCTCACCTCATCTCCTTCTCCTATACCTCTCTCTCATCATCTTCCTCTCTCCTCCATCCCCTCCCCCCTCACTCACTCTGTCTCAGCCACCTGACCCCTTGCTGTTCCTTGAACATACTGGGCACGATGCCTCTGGGCCTTTGCACTTGCTGTTCCCTCTGCCTGGAATGCTCTTCCTTCAGGTACCAGTACGGCTCCCTCCTGCCCAAGTCTTCACTCGAGTGTCAGCATTTCCCTTCCCCCAGCAACCGTATCTCTCTTCCCTGCTGTCGTTACCCCTTAGCACACGCCACCCTCTGACGCACTGTGCAGTTTACTATTTATCCCGTCTAAGGGGCTTTGCCCACGCCAGCATGCAGACTCTAGGAGGACAAGGGATTTTTCCTGTTTTGTTTGTTGCTATATCTCCACTGTCTCGCACACAGTAGGTGCTCTATACGTGTTTATTGAGTGACTGGACGCAAGGTGTTCAGCCCAATGTCTGGCACGGGGTTGCCCGTATTGCCTGGTGTGCTGACGGTGCGGCAGTTGAGATCTGTGGGTGGGAGTCTATGGGGGAAGGCTGCCTTCAGCTGGAAGCTCTGTTGCTGTCCCCGGGGAGTGGGAAAGTGGCCCAGGGGAAACCAGAGAAAGTCTGGCTTCCCCTGAGAGCGCTCAGCACCTGTTTCCTCACGGGCGGGCGAGGCAAGGGCTTTGAACAGGTTCACAAGAGGGAGGAAAGGGCGGGTTTGTATTTTTCCTTCCTTTTCCATTCGCTGCCTGCCCTTCAGCCTCTGCAGCGCTGGTCCCCAGCCTCCCTGCCCCTCCCTGTCCCTCACTCGGTGTGTCTGTGTGTCGTGTTTTCCCCATAGCTCCCTTTGGCTGCAGCTCTCCCTCCGGCCTTCTCACTGATCTTGCTGGAATCCCAGCCCTGTGGGATTCAGAATCCTCGTCTTGGACACAGACTTTCTGCCCAGCTTCAGGCTCTGCCGGCCAAACACATTTTCCAGCCTGTGCCTGGGCCAGGCAGGGCAGAGTGGCTTAATCTTCAACCCACGTTTTTGTCTTACTCAACAGATGTTGCCCAAGGCCTTGGGTAGAAGGGTCCTGGGGTCACCGCCCTGCCGTGGGTGCACTGGCGGGGCAGGGTGGAGAGCGGAGAGGGCTTGTTTGCCATGGACACCCCTGATCCTTGCAAAGAGCTGAAGCAGCTTTTCTCAACTTCTGAAAAACGAGTCAAGGGAATTTCCTGAGGGTGATAGCCACATGGAGTGGCCGTCAAGGTCGGCCGGACGCGGGCCTTCTCCACACACAGCCTGGAGCCCGGAGACCTGGGCTAGGGGAGAAACGGTGTGCACACTGCTTCTCCTTGCCCGGCTGTCCCAGCTGGGGGCTCGGAATGTCCTCGCAGAGTGACTTGGAGGTCTGGAGGTCAGGTGGCGAGTTTGGAGGGAGGAGGTGAAGGGGAGAAGGGGACCGCCAGGCTGGGTTCACCCATACCGGTAATAACAGCAACAGTGAGAGGGTCACCCTGTAATGGGACTTTGTATCTGCCAAGCTTTGTTTTGAAAGCTTCACGAAAATACACTCATTTAATCCTGATGACAGCATAATGACGAGGTGCCATGAGCATCCCCAATGTCACAGATGAGTAGCTGAGGCCGAAGACCACAGAGCTACTAAAAGGGGGAGCTGGGATTCCGACCCATTGGTCTGGGACAACCACTAATAATGACAAATGTTGCTGTTACTTGCATAGCACCTGCAGTTTCCAAAGCCCTTGTCATGACACTGGGCCATCAGGGACTCACAGTGGCTTTTGCAGGATCCTGGGCAGGCCCAGGTCCATTCTGGGTAGGCAGGAGGGGCAGATTGTGTCATGGAGCAAACTGGGGCTCAGAAAAGCTGGGTGACCTGTTTATGGTTATATAGCCAGCAGCCGCCAGGCTGGGGCAGGAGCAGATTCCTAGTCTGCCTGCTCCCTGGGGTGCCCTGGGCACTTCATCCTGATGTGAGTCCCTGGTGTTTGCAGGTGACAGGCTTTTCTTGGGCCCCTCTTTCTAAACAACTGGCTTCTCTCTTTGCCAGTGGGCCTGGGATTTATGGAGGGTCTGTCTATCCATCTCACCCTCTGGTCATCTCACCAGTAACTCTCTCCTGGGCGCCTGCTGTGTACCTGCATGTTCTACATGCTGGGGCTGCAGGGTTCTTTTCTGCCAGAGTTGTCAGCGTTTCTTGAAGGCAGGTGGGCATGCAATAGGCCTAGAGCCACAGGACGGGGAGGACTTTAGATACCATCTGGCCCGATCCTGCTCTTTTGCAGATAAGGAAACAAGCCCTGAGATTTTCAAGTGAGTTTCCCAAGGTCTCCCAGTGTCAGACATGGGGCTGGAAGGCTGTGTCACGGACGAAGGGAAGGGTGTGATACGAACTGGTACCAGAGGAAGCGCGGACTCAGCCCTGACCTGCTGTCTTGCTCTCTGTCAAGCAGAGCGATGACTCGTCGCTGTAGTGACTTTGCACTCTGGCCTGATTCATCAGTCATCCCGGGCAACTGGGCAGGCCACTGGTGGCCATCTTTGTGAAATCCTGAAAAATGGCTGATTTTCAACGGGGAGGGGCAAACTCTGGGTGTTGCATTCCCCAGAGGATGCCCAGCATGGGAGGGAGGTTGGAAATCCTAGCTTGTGCAACCCCTAGGGCTGCTTAGTCCAGAGAGGGAACATGTGGGATGGGTGCAGAATGGGTGCAGAGATTATGTTGACATGGTAGGTGGAGGTTGTCACAAAGAGGAGGGGACATGGGTATAAAGAAGCGCCTTCTAATACCTAAGACGGCTCACTGGGGATGTTCTTTCATGGAGTATCACGCACTCACTGACACCTCTCAGGTGCAAGGCACAGTGCTGATGGAAGACTCCCTCCTGGAGGAGCTTCCTGGGTGACAGTCCTCAGAGCCCACAGAGGTCCTGCCCCTAGGCTGGGCTGTGAAGACACAAGGTCCCCAAGGTCAAGGCATCCCTGAATGTGCTGAACACCTCTCCTGTGACCCCCACGGGGAGAGGCCCAAGTAGAGCGAAGGGCCCTGCCCTCTGGAACCCTGCTGTTTAGTGGCAAAGAGAGAGAGAACTGTGCTATGGAAAGTAATTAGTGCCCAGCTCTGGGGTTCTGACCAGAGGTAGCCTTGGGGTCCAGGGCAGGACGTGACCCATTTGTGCTGTGGTGGTTGGGGAAATCTGCCTCCTGTTCCAAGTCCAGTTTAAGATCTGAGCAAATGGAAGAGAGGAGGGAAGAAGGAGAGAGGGCGTTCCAGTCGGTGGCAGGGCTGAAACAGAGAGGGGCAGGGCCTTGGTACCAACTGCTGGGTCTGACAGGGGCCCAGGGCAATCTAGTGTAGATGTTTTGGGCTAGTCTGCTCTTGCTAGGGGGAAGAGGGGACAGAGCAATCTTGTATTATCTGGGCTTGAGCATACCCTCGGTGGCCCTGGCTGGGGCTGGTGGCAGGAGCAGCGAGAGTATGGGATGGAGGCAGGGATGAGCGTGGCATGTGTGGGCCCGAGCGGCTGTGAGCAGAGGATGCGTGCCGTGCCGGAGAAGAGAAGGCAAAGCAGTGGGGTTGTGGTGGGGGGCCGCGGGGGAAGGACCAGATCGTGGAAGAGTCTGCAAGCTGAATTGGGGAACTTGGACTTGATGCGCTAAGCACTGAGGCCATTCTGGGTCCCTGAGTGGAGGAGTGACCCAAAGTAGGGCGTTAGAGCTGGAGTCAGCTGCCAGCTGTGGGGTGGCTCGGCAGGGAGGGTGCCAGAGGAGGGCAGGGCGGTCCGGATGGGGCTGGAGGGGCTACGCAGCATGGCTGCTTACGTGAGGGGGCTGGAGGACGTGGAGGAAGGCCTCTGGAAGCACAGCCTTCCAGTGCCCTTGCGCAGGGGGGAGGACAGCCACATCCAGTGGGGGCCACGGCAAGAGGGGGCGTGAAATATTCCAGCCTGGCCCGGGGCCAGGGCCGGTGAATGTGTGCAAGCCAGCCACGGTGGGGGTGTCCACGGTTGCCCAGCCTCAGCCAGGATTTGGGTGCTAGGCCCCTAGGGGTGAGTTGGGGGGAGGGGCTGAGGACAGGAGTGAGCTTGCCAGTCCCCTCCCCTGGGGAGTGCAGGGAAAATCAGACATAACTTTCCACTTAATCACATCAGACCTGTTCTTTTCCTCTGGTGGCCTATGCCTGCCTGGGAGAGGATGTGGCCCTGGGAGCAACTGAGCCCATACACTTGGGTTCCCAACTCTGGCTGCTGGCTTCCCCTGCCACGACCCCCTCCTGCCCCACCTGCTCAGCGTCCTTCCTCCAGCCCTGGCCATTTGCTGCCACTTCCTCAGATGGAGGCTCAAGGTGAGCTCGCAGCCAGCTGGCCGCCCTCCCTGGAAACTAAGGCTCCTCATTTGCCAAGAGGGGTTCGAAGTGCTGCTTCTAGAGCCCTTGTGACAATTAAGCCAGGATGCCTTGGGAGGCACAGAGCACTGAGAAAGAGTCTTCCCGTTGTGTTTGTTATGATCTCTGTTGATACTTGGCCTTCAGGGGACTGTGGGGACCATTAAAGGAGGCATGGCTATCACGTGCCATCTCCGCCAGCCACGCTCCCTCTAAGTGCCCCGTAAATGCCATTTCCCTGCCCTTCCCTTCTGCTCTCAGCCCGTTCCCTGCATCTGCTTATGGCCCTATTTTTGGAACAAGTGAGCCTGGAATAACTTTCTCCAGGTCCTGGGTCTGAGGCTCCCAGCTCCCTTTCTGTGGGCAGTGCTATGGTGACCTCACAGTTCACTGCCATGGCGGTAGATGTGATGTCATGGGGTCTTTTTGGCCCAAAAAACTGCCTGGATTCCAGGCCTCCCAGGGGGCCAGAGTGGGGAGAGCTGGGTGGAAGGGGGCAGGGTGTGAGGAATTTCTGGACGGAATGTTCTTCTGGAGGCTGAGGCTGCATTCTGCCCCCCACCCCCCAGCCCTGAGCTCAGGCTTGGGCACCCCCACTACCCTGCCGTTTTCTTCCTCCAAAACAGCAGCCCACAGATACATTTTTCCCAGCCCACCCTCCTTGCAGGCCACCAGTGTGTCCTACTGCGTGAGCCTCCAGGCAGTCATCCCAGCCACCCTCCCATCCTGGCCCATCTCTGGGCCCACACAATGGAGGAGGGTACAGGCTCGTATAGAGGGGCCATGCTTGTCATTTTTTGGAAAAAGAAAATTGAGGAAAGGATGTGCAGCTTCCCTGTCCACGCTGTGGTCCACAACCCCTCAAATTCAGGAAGTTCCTTCTGTTGTCTGATCTCGGTCTCTCCTGTTGCACCCCAGTTCCTGCTCTTCCTGGGGACCGCAGTGAGGAGGACTCTCCTGAGGCCTGGGGCACAGGGACCGCTATAGATAGCCGTCCCTTGTCAGAAAACCTGCTCCCGACAGGAGGGCAGTTGGTTAGGAGTGAGAGGTGCTGACTAAAGGTCATTGCCAGGGAGAGGAGCCATAGCCCAGGGGGCTGAAAGGAGCAAGGTTCGTACTCTGGTCATTTAGTCTGTTGGGCCCTCAGTTTCTTCAACTGTAAAATGGGGTAATGCTCCCCCCAGCGTGGTAATGAGGATTGGTGACGGGGAAGCAAAGAGCCTGATGCTGTGTCCAGGACACTGCTAGCACCTAATGAGTGGTTGTTCTTGCACTCACTTTATGAGAAGGCATCGCTAGGCCAGTGCTGGCACTGAAGTGGGGACAATGAGGCGCCTGTGGTGCAAGATCTTGAAGGGGCGTCGCTCTCGGGATTGTCAGGTGCACTCGCAGGGCCTGAGAGTGATGCCTGCTTACGTTTTGTGCCCAAAGCGCCTCACCCTAGTCCCTGCCTTGCTCTAGACTCTGTAGTTGGGGACCCTAGGGCAGAACAGTCCGTGAAGAGCAGGGCTGGGCTTTTAGAAAGTGCTAGGTGGAAACCCTGCCACCTGCTCCCGAGCTGGAGTCTGAGTTGTCCTGCCTGGAGGAAGGGGGATTCTGGAAGGACTGAAGAGTGGCTGCCCTCACTTTGGAAAGCCTGGGGACCCATGCTCCAGCTCTTGTCCTGGGACTGGGCAGCGCGTGGGGCCGGACAGAAGTGCTGTCCCTGTCTGGGCTCCACCTGCTCCATCCTGCTGCCGCCAACTGAGGGGAAGGTCGAGAAGAGCCCACAGGAGGCGCCAGCTAACCCTGCCTGCAGGCGGGCTGGGACCAAGGGCCGGGGCGGTGAGGTGAGCTTGGCAGTGGGCTCTACACACCTGGGAGCCAGCCCCTGCCTTGCCATGTACCTTGCCATGAGGGGCTGGGCACGTCCATCAGAGCTCTCTGTGCCTCAGTTTCTCCACCTGTGAAGAAGTCCCTCAGAGCTGATGTTCTGGGGAATGGCGTGCAAGGGTGTTGTGTTTGTGCGAATGTGTGTGTGTGTTGGGGGGATGGGTGTAGAAAGGTCCTGACCAAACACTAAGCAAAGATGGCGGTCAGGGCTTTGGTTCCAGGGGGCCCCAGGGGTGCTGGCTGCGTCATGCCGAGCATGGTGGAGCGTCAGGGAGATAGTGCGAGAGCTCGCTCCACAGGCATTTTTGGAGGGCCTACAGCATGCCAGCCACTGTTCTGGGCTCTGGGGGGGAAGAAGGAACTTACGTTTTGGTGGAGAGACAGACTCAATGAGACAAGCAAGTCAATATATATTGCGTTGGAACGTGGCGAGTTCTAAGGAGAAAAATAAACCAGGGAAAGGGTAAAAGGATGTGTGTGTGGGGGGGGTTGTGACTGAAAGTATGGTGACAGTCAGGGCTGAGGGGGTCTGTGCCAGCCATTGGAGCTCTGGGGCTGCTGCCTCGGGTGGCCACAGCTCCTGGTGGCCCAGGGGCTTCTCTATGGCCCCAGCCTCCAGGCAGGGCCTGGGGCAGGGGCTGCCTCAGGGGACCCTGCCCTCATGTTACCAGTCCCTTGCCTTTTTCCTTCCAAGTAGGCTGGCAGTGGTTGGGAGGCAGAGAAATAGGACTTCAGTCCCAGGAGAATGGGATGGAGGGTGGAGGTGGGGAGGGCAGCGTGCATGCTGGGCCGTGTTTGCAAACTCTGCAGGATAACTCGGGTGTTTAGGTTGGGGGGGGGTTTGGAAATTTTTAGCTCCTTGGAAAGCATCTCAACCAGTAAGTTGAAGACATCTGATTGCTGGCAAGCGTCGCCCTGTGGCCGGCCTCCAGCTGGCGCAGGGAAGGGCAGGGGCAAAGGGGATGGTGCTCAGATGATCGCTGGCAGGAAGAGAAAGTTTTTCTTGCACTGCTGAGGCCTGTGGTTTCTAATATTGACTGCAGCTCCCTTGCAGACCCAGGAGGGGTGGGGCAGGGTGGGCCAGAGAGGGCCTGGGCCTTGGGGACATGTGGGTGCCGCCCCAAGGGTGGAGGCAGTAAATAATAATGATTATTCACATGCACTGAGAGCTTCCTGTGTACCAGGCACTGTCCTAAGTGCTTTATGTGCTTTATTTCATTTGATCCCCACCAAATAACCCTGTGCAGTCCCGTTGAGGAACAGCAAGGACAGAGTGACCTACTCAAGGTTGCACAGTAAGGTAGCAGCCGAGAGTCAGCGTGTAGACCTGGCCGTCTGCTACCAAGGCCTGTTAGCTCAGCCCGGTGGCTCTCAGAGTCACCTGGGACCTGCGTTACCTGGAAACCTGTAAGAAATGCACATTCTTGGGTCCCACCATAGGTTTCACTGACTCAGAACCTCTGGGCCAGGGCCAGGCGCCGGTGTGGCAACAACCCCCCGGGTGGTTCTGATGCACGCACAAGCTTGAGACCCCCTGGCTCGCTCTTTGCTGAGAGTGGAGGCCTGTTTGGAGGCTTTACCTGGAGGAGGTGGAGGGGCTCCTTGGGGGCTGGAGCGAGCGTGGAGCAGGCACTTAGTCGCCAACACGTCCATCCCACTCCATTTTCGTCCATTTGTGGGAGGCTGGTTGGCTGACGGGTCGATTGTGAGGGCTTTGGAGTTGGGAGATCTGGGTTCGCACCTCAGTTCTGCTAGGTAGGTGCTGCACAGGAAGGCCCCTGTGACCTGCCGTCCCGCTCCCCTCCTCCCCCAAGGGGACCAGAGCTCTCAGAGAGCAGGCAGTGGGGTCATCCTGCCCAACCCAGGGCCTCCATGTGAGCCGACAGAGCCCTGGACATGAAGAGACAGGCTGGGGATGGAGAGGGGCGGAGTGGGCTGACACTGCTGTGGGCCCCCCCCCCGCCAGGACAGGACCCCCCCACACCAGCAGAGGGATCGGGGAGCTGGGTGGTTGTTGGAGGCTGAGGGGAGCTTGGAGAGCACAGGGCTCGCTGCTCAGCCTGGGGCAGGGACCCCTGGGGATTTCCTGGTGGGCTCATTTGCCCTCTGCCCAGTGGCCTGGGGCTCCGGAGATGGGACTCTGGGAGGCGAGTGGGTTAGGGGTCAGGATTGGGGCTGACCGGGGAGGGGGCAGAATGTGGATCTTTACTCCTCCTCCAGAGCCATCCTTGGGCTCCAGGTGGAGAGAGGAGGGTATACGGGGAGGGGGAGTGGGAGAGGTGGGCCCATGTGCCTCCACTACCCCTTGCTCTGGACCGGACCCCATCCCCAATCTACCATCCCAGGCTGCCTTGGCCCTGAACCGCTCTGGAAGTTCCATGCCTGGAGGGGAGTCTGGCCTCAGCCTCCTGTCTTCCAGGCATTCAGGTAGATGAGTTGAGTCGTTTCCAGAGACAGCACTGCTACCTTCGGCAACCTTCGGGTCCATCTTGGCCCACTTCTGCTCCCGGGTGCCCCAACCTTCCAGAGGTCATGGTGTCCATTCCCCTGTCTTCAGACACCAGCAGCTCATCCCTCAGGCCCCGGGGCTGGGGCTGGGGGCAGACACTACGTGTTCTGAGACAAGATCCTAAGCCCTGTTGCGCTCACCTGTGCAAAGGTTTGTTTCATAACCTTTCGTCGTGCTCACGCCCTTCTGCGCCATTCGAGGGCCCCATGGCTGCTTCGCCACTGAGTTGGGAACTGAGCCCTGGAGACTGCTCCAGGCGTGGGCCTGGGATAGGCAGTTTCTCTTCCTGTTAGGGGGCCGAGGAGCCTACCTTGCAGAATACCTTTGCTGGGAAGCACTTCTGGGGATCTGCGCAGAGGAAGGACGGCCTCAGGGTGAGGTGCAGGATCTGTCAACAGTGGTTAATTGGTGCCAGCTGTGCACAAACCACGTCCCCCGAGGGGGTAGTTTTCCAATGAATTGATAAAAATGTTGCTTTGAATCTATTTTGCATGAAGGTGGGATAAAAATCATAATTAAAACAGTAGTTGGGGAAATAAGACATATATTCCCACAACGAGATGATACATACACCAAGGACCAGGTAAGTGGCAAAGACAGCGAGGCTGATTGGAGTTCAGAGGGGGGAGAGATTCACCACCTGCTGGGGTGGTCAGGGAGGGCTTCGTGGAGGAGGAGACCCCTCCATGCAAGAGAAGGGGGGAGGCCATTCCGCAAGCCAGGACCCGGATGTGGGAATAAGCAAGGAGGACCTGGGGCCAGGTCTGATGGGGCAGGGCCTTTGTACACTGATGCAGGGTATCCTAAGGGTGGGCAGCCTGGAAAGCCCGCTGGGTGCTGGGACTCCAGCAGGCTGCTCACCCCAAGGTGGAGCTCAAATTCTGCTGTCATTGTTAGGGTTGATGGTTTGGGGTCACTCATTTAACTTCTCCTTATCTGTAAAGTGGGCTAAAAGGTAATAATGGTACCGACCTCCCTGGATACTTGTCGTGAGTAAACAAGACAGTGTAAGTTGCTCCTTGTCGCTTTTCGAGGGGTCCGAGGCTGAGTGAGTGGAGAGGCACAGTGCCGGGCGCTGAGTGTGGGTCCTTGGTGGAGGCTTGTAGAACGGGCTAGTTCTAGTGCTGTTAAGATTGTTTTTCATTTTCCAAACTCTGTCCCCCATGAAGAGCCAGCTGGGTTATGTCTGAGTCTCGGGGGCATTCTGCACATCACGGCCACCAGCCCTGAGGACAGAGCCAGTCCTGGGGCTGTCTGCCCGGGGGGCTCATGCTGTCTCTCCCTTTGTCCACAGCCCATCACCACGGAGAGTGCACCAAAGAATGTAGTGGACACGGTGAGTGGGGGGGGGGATAGCCTGGGCAAGGGAGGAGGATGGAAAGTGGAGGCTGGATTTGGAGGAGAGTGAGCCTCTGTGGTTGGGGGCATCCTTCTGGTAGATTTGGGGACCTTGGGGGGAAGTGGTAAGGATGCTAGTGACACCAGGCATCTGACTGTCCCTGTGTGTTCAGGGATGGGCCGCTGGGGAGCTAGGCAGGCAGAGAGGAGGAGGCCGGTGGTTCAATGTGGGCTTTTTTATTAAATATGCAGAATGCGGGAAAGCCGGGCAGCTCTTTCTAAATATCTTCCTGACCTGCAGAGAGACAGACAGTTTCCTCAAGGCCGCATGGAAGAGGAGGAGAGGAAAGTGGTGGGTTCTGCAGTGGGGAAACTAGGGCTAGCTGCTGAGAGACGTCTCCTGACAGCGGCCAGCATGAAATCACGGGCTTGGAGTTGGAGGACTTGGGTTAAAATCCTGACCCTTTCAAGGTGCTGTGTGACTTAGGCAAGACATGAGCCTGTCTGTGCCTCAGTTTTCTTATCTGCAAAATGGGAATAATAGTATCTCCCACAGGAATGGTCGTGACACGCAAATGAGAGGGTTTAACTACCTCCGTGGGGCTCTTAGTGGACAAAGAAATGTTAAGCGAAAACCAGAGTTCCCTCCTAGGCCTTTCTGCCAACTTCTCACTGGCCCCACCACCCCTGACAAACCCAGCAGGTGGGAGGCCTGGTGTCCTGTGATTATTGTCCTGGACTCCCTTCTCTGACTGCCTCTTCTCTGTACACAGGGAGAAGGAGCCTCCCGGGGTGGAAACACACGGAAAAGCCTGGAAGACGACGTAAGTATGGAAGTTGGCGGGAGAAGGATGTGGGCACTGGGCCCCTGGTGGCCAGGGGGAGTGGGTGGGAGGTGGGTAATGTCTCAGACCTGTCCAGTTTTGTGGGCCTCCCTTACCCCTCTCTAGCGGGCCGGGCAGGGGTCGCTCGGCACACGGGGCTGAGATTGCAAGCAGGCTGTTCACTTAAGGGCCGGGCCTCGGTCTTGGCTTTGGCCTCCATCTGAGCTGGATCCAGAGCTCATTCGTCCATGACTTTGCCGGACCTCCATGCCCCAGGGTTGGGAGGGAGGAGAGAGGGCAGCTAGGAGCAGCTGCAGAAAGGGTAGGGAAGTGGACAAAACCACAGTGAGAGGGACTAAGGGTGAGCTGGAGAGGGACCCATGGGCTCTTAGGGGGTCCTTAGACCCTGGGGAAGTTGCAGGGTCTGCTTCTCTGGAGACAGGAGTCTTTGGAAATGGCCGATGGCTCTGTGTGGCTTCCATGGTGTTGGTTCAGGAGGAAGCTGCGAGATGGGCTAGCCAGTCCCCCTGGCCTCCTCCTGCCTGCATGTGGGGGCGGCAAATGGGCAAATTCCTTAATGGAAGGACCCCACAGAAGGGTACAGGGGGCTCTGCCAGGACCAGCATTGAGCCGTGCCTATGACCGGGCTCTTCTGCAAACCCCAGGGGCAGACCCCCGCAAGCGGCTGTCCCTTCTTCCCTGCTCTCTGTGACACTGTGCCCTGGGCTGGCCCCTCCATCCCCACCCGCCTGGTCTGCAGAGGAACAGGGAGTGGTTTTGGCGGTTGGCACAGGGGTGGGGGGAGCTGTTGAGGGCACGAGGCCCTATCATCTGACAGCTGCCTGACCCACGGCGGGGAGGGCCCTGGAGGGAGGTGTAGGGGGAGCGGAGGGGCAGCTCCTGCAGGCAGCCTCACTCCTGTGGTGAGCCCACGGCCACTGCCGCGGTGCCCCGGGCAGCCCTGCACACCCAGCCCTGCAGAGGGGAGGCGTCCTGAGGGCCTGTCCAGGAGCAGCAGGGAGCATGCCTCTCAAAGTAGCGGGCAAGGCTCTGTCGAAGGTACGAGAGGGTTTCTGTGGGCGCAGAGTACTCATGTCGGGGAGGGGTCATTGTCCAGAATTGTGACGTTTCTGGAACTGGGGTGCAGAAAAACTAATTTTTTGTGTGCCTACTACTGAGGGTGAGCTAGCTTAGGGCGCTCAAAGCTTGTAACATGTGCTCAATAAATGTTAGCCATTCTTATTCCTGCTATTTTGACTAAGGGCCGGGGACTGGGCTGGGTGTTTTTAGATCCTCATGGCACCCCTGTATGGCAGATGCTATGACCCCATTTTATAGATGAGGAAACTGAGGCTTGGAGTTGCAGATAACTCCATGAATGCCACTCTATCCCCTGGGACCACTGCTTGGTCTGGTATTATCCAGGACTCCTAACCCTTGGCCAGGGGACAGTGATGGTGTATGAACCAAGCCTTTTTAGCCAATGGTCTGGGCACACTTAGGAGTCAAGTTTTAGAGCTGCCGCCCCCCAATGTCCCCAGCCTGGGCCAAAAGGATCCCGTAAACTAGAGCTGCAGCAAGAGAGAGTGAAGTTAGACACCATGAAGAACTTTTGCCTGCAAGGGTGTGTATGACCTGGGTCGTAGGGAAGAAAGAGGTAGGTGTTTGGTTGTGACTGGAGGCTATTTGGTATTTTTTAGGAAGAAAGTTTTGGTGATCTGGGCTGAATGTGTCTGGGTGGCAGAGGGGGGCGTCTTGTTTGGATATGGAAGGAGGGATGAGATGAGTTTTGGAAAGGTGAGCAAGCGAGCAGGTTCCACGATGTCCTGCGTATGGCAAAGGAAGGCTCCCGTCACCTGTCTCAGGTTGGGTGACCCAGGGTCACTGAGTCGGTCCCCTGCCCAGCCGCTGGGCTCTTCTGCGGTCAACCCGCCTGAGGAGGTCCTGTTTTCCAAGCGGCAGGGCTGCAGCCCTGGGCCTGCTGCTGCGATAATGTGCCTGTTTGTCGAGCTGCTTTCCTGTCTCTGGCCCGCAGCCCAGGACTCACAGGGCAGGAATGGCTGTTTTCCTTTGACAGGGTTGGTGTGTAGTGGAGTTTGTGCATGGTGTGCTGTGTCGCACTTTGTTTTGGAAAAATCCAGGCTGGTGGGCAGGAAGGAGAGAGGAAGGGGTGTGGCTGGAGGGGTTGGGATGGGGGGAGGTTGGCCACAGCCCCCAGAGGAGATGTAGGAATGGGGCTGGGCCCCTGACGTAGGTCGGTCACCGATCTCCGGCTGCCTGACATGGCCCCTAGTGTTCTCTTACAGACCCTCCTCCCCACTGTGCCCCCCTGGGGACTTGGCCTCAGGAAACAGCTTTTCTTTTGGTCCAGAGCTGTTGTGTTTGGTCTGTGGACCTTAAAGGAAGGCAGGACTCTTCCCGCAGAGGCACTGCTCCAAACCAACCGCACCCAAGGCCGGGGGGTGGCTGCTCCTTGCTGCATGGCGGTGAGGAAGATGGCAAGTAACGAGACCTAGGGTCATAGACCCTGAGCCACCCAGGGATGTCTGAGTGATGATCCACTCCTGCCTGCAGTGAGGACCAAGGCAAAAAGAGTTGGCTGAATCTGCAGCAGGAAGGACAAGGGCTAGATACCAGGAGGAACTTCCTGACAGTGAGAAAGTGAGACACTGTTTTTTGGGAGGCTGTGGACTCTCATTTCATGGTGTTCTTTCAGCAAAGGAGAGACTGTGTTTTGGAGATGAGGATGGGGAGGGTTCTGTTTGATGTCTAGAGTGTTGAATTAAAAGCTCTATTACTGAGCTTTCTTGGGAGGAGCTAGGAGGAAGTTCAAAGCCATGTTTCCTCTTGAATTCCCCAGAGAGGAAAAGAGTGGGATTAAGGCAGAGAGCTTATTTTTCTTTTTAAAATAAAGTTTGTAAAGTCCTGTAGTAGTTCTTGCTAGGGACTGTAAGTGGAGTAGGCAGGAAACCATGTGAGCACTGTGCTGTACCCATTTTACAGATGGGTAAATGAGACTGAGCCTCTACTCCTCACACGGTCTGTTGATGAGTATCATTGCCTGTAGAGTATAAGCTCTGTGAGGTTAGGGACTTCACCTCCTTGGTCCCCTGGTGCCTAGAACATGACCAGGCACACAGCCGGCGGCACTTGGTGGCTGTTTGCCAAATGAGGGAATGAGCACGAACACTGGAGGTCCAGGAATGACCAGATGCCTTGCCTCACTCCCACCCTCTTGTAAAAAGCCTACGTGATTGGGCATGCTTCAAAAGGCGCCCGTCTCTAGCCTCGTGTGTGAGGTCACCTGTGTTTTTTGGAGCGTGCCAGTTGTTTGCTCACATGCCACCCCTGCCCCAGCCCATTGGCTGTTCTCTGAGTTCTCCCCGTGGGCCCGTGTGCACCAACACTCAGCCGTGTCACCGTGCATGTCTGCTTTCTGCCAGCAAGGGTCACATGCCCCCAGACTCTGCAGAAAACAGGAAGCCCCGTCAGTTCGAGGGCAGCCCAGTGATTCATCAGGGGATGACAGTCCAGCTGTTCGTCCCCCAGCCTCTGCAGTGGGGTCACTGTCCCGGGCAGCTTCCTCCCCCTGCCTCCCCTCCCTGGGCCCGCCCCGTGGAGCAGAGTGGGCTTGGACTTTGCCTTATCACCTCTGGAGGCAGCTTGGCCAGACTCTGTTTGGGCCAAGTTTTTATTTATCTTCCCCGGCTTTTTTGGGGTGGGGAGGCTGAGGAATGTGGAGTGTCGTAACGTTTGGAACAGGGCGGGGGAGAAACGGGAGCCAGGTCTCCTGTCCTGCTTGCCCTTCTTACCCCTGCACCCTCGCAGGCTCCCAGCTCCCCTCGGCCCCCCAGTTCCCTTGCCAAGCCTGTCTCAATGCGTCCCATTGTCTCCCTCCAGCTCCCGGGGCCTGGTCCCGTGCTCCGGGCCACACCTTGCGCCTTGGCTATGCTTGCGGCTTCCAGTTGTTCTAAGCAGCTGTGGTGGCTTCCTCCAAAAGTGGCTGTGGATCAGCAACAGATGCAACCCGAGGGGCTATTTATAGCAGGGTGGCCCTGGGCCTGGAGCAGGGCCTAGGGCCTGGGGAGAGTCAGGGACTCCTCATCAGGGACCAGCGCGATGGAGATGGATGAAGTGTTGGGTTTCTGTGTTCCTCTGGGTTGGTAGTTTTGGAACGGCCTGGTTTTGGGCTTGAAAACAAACACAACCGCCCCTTGGCCTCCCCCCACCCCGCCCCCCTGACTCATGCAAACCCAAGTCCTCTGGGCCAGAAGAACCGTGGAGACTGAGAAACTTCCCGCCCCGACAACCCCACTTGGCTCTTTCCTCCTTCTACTGACGCCGCTGCTGCGCTGTTCAGAGTGTGGGGGCCATGGAGACGGAGAGGACCTGCAGCGCCTTCTCCCTTGTGACTGGATGGAGCATCCTGTTAGGGGAGCTGCCCTAACTTGGGGCTCAGCTGGGAGCCTGGCCTCAGAGCCCACCCGTCCTGCCTCATAGGTGCTGCAAGCCCAGGAAAAGCTTAAGGGGGGATCCTCTTCTTGGGGCTCTAGTGGTCAAGCCCCAGGTGGGGCTGTGAACCCTGCCTGGCCATCAACTTCCCAGGGACCAGTGTGGTGAGTTACTCTGTGCCTCAGTTTCTCCCCTCTTTGGCAGATTGTGGTCCTGTCTCTTCCAAGAAGCAGCTGCAACTTGGTGGCTGGGAAAGGCTGGGTTCTCAGAGGCACATGGGTGTTTGCAAGGTGGGGATGGGTTCAGAGGCTCAGGCTGGGCCTGGGAATCTAGAAACTGGGTGTCCCGATTCTGCCTCATGTGAGGTGACCAGAAGGATGGGGCGGCTGCTGGTGGTAGAGCTGATGCAGGGTTTTGATTTTCCATAGAGGTGAGTGTTTGGTTGTAACTACCCTCTAAGTAACTACCCTTTTAATTGTACTTGATACCATAGCAACAAGAAACAATAGCTGTCATTTATTGAATGCCAGGTATATGCCAAGTGCCTTATATGCATAATTCCTTTGCATCCTCACTGCAAGCCTCTGTGGGTTGTCCTATTTCACATGTGACAGTATAAGAGGCTCAGAGGGCTTAAGTGACTGGTAGTTTTGCCCAGCGGGACGCTGGAATCTGGACTCTGGGGTCTGTGGGGTTCTGATCCTTTGCTTTTACCGTTGGATCATCCTGCTGCCCTGGGATGTTCTGGGCACCAACTTGGGTCCATGTGCCTGTTTGTACAGGTCGACAGCTGTGGGAGTGGGATGGGCGAGGCGGGGTAACACGGTGACAGTGGGTCCCAGGCGTGGCTCACTGCCTTAGACCTCGTTTCGCTTCCTGCATGACACATACGGCTGTTCTCATCTCAAAAGCTGATTGAAGGCTCCATGTTGCTGCTTTCAGAGGGATTGTGGGTGGTAGTGGTCGGGAAGACAGCTTCAGGGCTGGACAGAGTCACTATCGCTCTCATCTGCCATTTCTTTCATGGTTGCAGTGTGTATCCTCCACTTGGGGTTACTGTTGCGACGACCTGTGAATCCGGGTGAAATGCGTTTCCACTGATTCGGTAGCTGTTGAGTGTGTTCTCAGGGCAGAGGGCACCAGACAGGTGGGCGCACGCCTCAGCATTCGGGATTTCTTCCTTCGTCCCTCTGGGGCAGGCAGGCACACTCACGTCTATTGGTGTAGATGGCTTTGGCTTTGGGTGGTTGCAGGGCAGACAGAGTCATGTTTGGCCATGGCCCTGACTGCTCCCGGGGACAGCTCTCTGCCGCTGTCCCCCACTGTCCCGCCTGCCTCTGCATAACACTGCTTCTCCTCTCTCTCTCTCCCAGGGCTCCACCAGGGTCATCCCGAGCGTCCAGCCCCATCCCCTGCCCATCAGGTAGGCCTGGCCCACGCGGCAGGGGCGGGGGTGCAGGTGGTGGGGTCACTATGGGTGTTACTGTCAAGTCTTGCCTCTGGGTCCATGAAGCCACGGGCAAGGAGTGTGGGCAAATGTGAGGCTGCAGGAGAGGATGCAGGGGTGCTCTTGACAATGGTCATGCTTTGAGCTCCAAGCCAGGTCTTGCGCTGGACTCTATTTCTCTGTGTGAGCTCTTCTAGTCCTTGCAACATCCCTGGAAGGTAAGGGTCTTATTCCCATTTGGCAGATGAAGAAACTGAGTTTCAGAGAAACGAGGTGACTTGTTAAAGGTCACACAACCACCGAGAGGCAGTGCTTGAATTTGTGTTCAGAACTGGTGGGGACCAGGAGTGCTGGATCTCATTCCTCTCTGCAGACGGGAGTTTCTGATGATGCAGAGGAAGTTCTCTAGCTAGCTGGCTGGTGGGCGGGGTGGGGAGGGTGCACAGGGGACTTTGTGCCTTGTCCACCCAGGGTCTGTTGGCTCCCTCCCTCTCTGCCTCCCCTTCAGCCACTGAGGCTCCTGAGTCCAGCGGGAATGCCAGCCCTGGGGTGCAGCTGAGGTCCCTGGCGCTTGTGGCCCAGCTGCCAGCTGCCCACAGACTAGAGATGGCTCTCAGAGGACCTCCTCCTTCCCCACAGCTGAGAACAGGCTTGGTGTGGGTGGGTGCAGAGCGTGATGCTGAGGCTGTCCAGCTGGGGGTGTGGTTCTGCCCTTGCATCCTTCCTGGAGCCAGCCTGAGGACAGGGGCAGTCCAGGGCCCAGGATGGGCCACATCTGACTCATGCCCTTCACCACGTCCCTTCTCGCTCCCGTGCTGAGTGAGAGGCTGGAAGCACGGGAGCTCAGCTTGCTCTTTTTTGGAGCCAGAATAAAGAGGGCCTTTGGAGAGGGGGAAGAGGGGCTGCTCCAAGTTAGCGGAGGCACCCTCATATCCATTTTCTTGGGGCACGTGTGTGTGGCTTCTTGTCCGAGGCTGAGCATCACCTACAGAACTGTCCTTGGGCAGGCAGCGGGCCCGAGGTAGGAGCTGCACCCCAATGGCTGCAGCGAGAAGCTTACCATAGGGACGAGGGGCTCAGAGTCAAACTCAGACCAGGCTCCCTACCCCTGGCCCTGATTCCCTCTCCTGCTCAGGCCCCTGTCCTCCCACCGGAGGCTGTATGTCATGCTCAGCCATGCCCCCACGCCCCAAGGCCCAGTCTAAACAGCTGGGCTTGGATTTAACCCTGGTGGAGGTCTGGATTCTTCTAGGCTCCTCAGTGTCCTGGGGCTTGTACTCCAGTGCCTGAGAACTCCACCCCCTGTCACTTTTAGATACCTTGGCAGTGTCCCCCCTCCTGTTCCCCTCCAATGTCAACCTTATCCTGCCACAGGGAAGGGTTAGCAAAATGAAATGTGAGGTTGCCCACCCTGGTAGAGGGGGAGGGAGACACTGGGAGGTTGGTGAAGGGGTGAGAAGGGTGGGGGTGGGGAGGGTGGAGGTGCTCCCAGGAGTGGCACATGGGCTTCCCCATTGGGTGTCCTGGACCCTTCCCCTGGAGGAAAAGTCTGGAGAGATGTAAAGATGTGAGCTCCTTCCTCCACTCCCCAGTGCCCAGTAGAGGGCGAGCTGCCCAGTACAGGGCTCCCTGTCTCTCCCCGGAACAGAGATGGTGCTGGGGCCGCCTGCCACTGCAGCGGCAGAGACTCGGTGCCCTCGCGTTCCCTGGGCCATTAGAAATCAGGGAAGCGGTTGCCAGCAAGCAGTTCTGGCAGGCGGTGTGAGCAGCCAGAGGTGGGGAGGCAGCCAGAGGTGGGGAGACAGCCAGGGAACAAAGGGCAGGAGGCTGCCTGCCTCGGGAGGGCTGGAATGCGTGCTGTGGTCTGGCTTACCTGGAACCCAGGTGAGCATGTCACCTGAGCTGCCCCCTTCCCCTGAGGGGCCTCCGGCCCACTGCACAGAGAGCCAGGGGAGGGCAGCGGAAGGCTCGGATCTGGGGTGCTGGAGAGTGCCCAGGCTGGCTCTCCTTCCTCTTCTGGATCATTCCAGGGTCCTTCGGGAGACTTCTGCCTGGCGGGGCAGCTGCAGGGGCTGGGAGGCAGGGCTGGGCTCCTGGGTTCCTGGCCAGTCTGGCCCTGGCTCTGAGCGCTGGAATCACAAAAGACAGACAGGAGCTCAGCATTGATGTTGTCACGGTTTGGTTCTGAAACGGTCTGAGGTCCTTGCCGGCTCCTGCCCAGCTGGTTCTCTCTGGCGCTCCCGGGCCGGCTGCGCTGGGCTTGCCAGGGGAAGCCTCTGGCCTTGGCCCTGGGCTGCACATGGGCTCACGCATGGCGTATAGGGCATGCAGATGTCTGGGGCGTGCCCTGCGGTGCTGGATTCTGATCTGGCTCCTCCACTGCCTGCTGTCTCCCTAGAAACATGAGTGTGAGCCGGACCATGGAGGACAGCTGTGAGCTGGACCTGGTGTATGTCACAGAGAGGATCATTGCCGTCTCCTTCCCCAGCACGGCCAACGAGGAGAACTTCCGCAGCAATCTCCGCGAGGTGGCCCAGATGCTCAAGTCCAAACATGGAGGCAACTACCTGGTGAGGATGGGGCCTCTCGCCCACTCGTGCAGCAGCCCCGCCCCTCCCTCTGCTCTCCTGCTGGCCACCCCTTCACTGCAGGAGTCCCCGCCACCTGCCCCTGTGCCAGCTCATCCTCGTCCCTGAGCTCACCTGCCCTTCACCCTGCACACCCCTCTTGGGCTAAGTCTTTACTCACTCTCCAGCCCAGCTCTCTTCTAGAGAGTGTGTCTGCAGCTGGAATGCTGGAATGCAGCCTCTGGAACCGTGCGTGTGCATGTGTTTGTGTGCGCGTGTGATCGTGTGTGTGTGTTGACCAAGAGAAGAGAGTAACAACAGAAGTCCAGGTTACGGAGCACTTGCTGTGAGGCAGGCATTGTTATAACTGCTTTCTGTGTACTTACCCTTCACTGCAGCCCTAAAAGCAGGTCTTGCTAGAGCGCAGAGGCGTGAGGCTATTCGCCTAAGGTCACAGGGTCAGGAAGTGGCCAAGCTGGTGCAGTGTCGGTGCCTCTGAGGCATCTGAGGGCAGAGTTGTGGCAACATGCATCTTAAGGGACCTTATGTTGCTGGCACCTGCCTGGGCCCGGCCCAGAGGAGTCACCTAACGCATGTGGGAGAGGAGCCTTGGGGGTCTCCTCTAACGTAGAAAGGCTGACCTGCCCTTGGCCCCAGAGGAGGGCCCAGGTCCACTTTTCAGGGAAGGCCACGTGGATTGGAACCACAGACCAGATCTGTGCAACCTCAAGCGGCTGCCCCCAGGGTGTCTGAGTTGGGAGGGAAGGGGCTGCGCTAGGTACTCGGGGCTGCTGCACTAATCACAGTCAGCCTCTGTACCCACGGGTTCACATCCACAGATTCACTCAACCACGGGTCAAAAATATTCAGGAAAAAAACAATAAACAATAAACAATAATATAAAATAACCAATGTGGTACAACAATTATTTACATAGCATTTATATTAGGTGTTATAAGTGACCAAGAGATGATTTAAAGTATACAGGAGGAGGTGCATAGGTTAAATATAAAAATGATGTGCCGTTTTATATAAGGGACTGGAGCGCCCATGGATTTCGGTATCTTTTGGGGGTCCTGGAACAATATCTTCCATTAGATACTGAGGGACAATTGTACCTCAAGCCTGATGGCTCAAAATGACAGAAATGCATTCTCTCCCAGTTCTGGATGCTAGCGTCTGACCTCCAGGTGTTGGCAGGGCCCTGTTCCCTCTGAGTCCTGCAGGGGAGAATGCTTCCTTGCCTAGTGGTAGCTTTCGGTGGCTCCTGGAGCACTTGGAGCTCCTTGGCTGTGGCCGCATCACCCCAGTCTCTGCCTGCTGCACCTTCACTGGCATTCTTACCTGGATCTAGTCCTCTCCTGTCTTAGAAGGACATCAGTCATTGGCTTTAGGGCCCACCTGGGATCCAGGTTGAGCTCACATTGAGATCCTTAACCACTTATGTTGGCAAAGTTACTATTTCCAAATAAGGTCACATTCTGAAGCTCCGAGTGGACACGGATTTTGGGGAATACTCTTCAACCACGATAGAGACTCCTCTGTCAGCTGTGTTGGGGCATTGTTAAGACCTGGCTTTAAATATCAGAAAGTCCTGGGCTCAAATTCTGGCTCTGCTCTTATTAACTCCATGATCCTGGCCTTTTAGCCTCACTAAACCTTAGGCTCCCCATCTGTAAAATGGGTCTATCTACCCATATTACAGATTAACACTATCTACCTCTTATGGTTGTCAAGAGAATTAAACCAGCTGTTAGATATAAAGTTCTTAGCACGGGGCTGGCAGGTGGAGGACATTCATGGAGTGGTAGCCATTATTAATATAATCGAGAGTGTTTTTTTATGGGGTGAAAGAGTGAACTAGAAGGTGCCCAGAGCCTTCCTGATTTCAGGAGTCTGGGATTCTGGGGGGGACTCTGTGCTCTGCCACCTGTCTCTCCATCCTGCCCATTCCAGCCTGGGCTGTCCTCTTTTCTCCCGGGAGACAGCGTGGTGCTCTGTGAGTTTCCCAGGCGGAGGGGTGGAGGTGGGGAGTTCTGCATGCCCCTTCGGAGGCCGAGACAGGAATCCTGGAGAGGGGGGGTCCATGGCGTACGGTGAGGCATTGCAGGGCACGTGCTGGGAGAGGCATGTCGGGGGTCTGAGCTGGCCACCCAGGATGGCTGGCACCCTCTGTTGGGAGGTGTCCAGTGACAGAGAAGTTGTATGTTCATGGGATGAGATTCTAAAGTCAACATTAGAAATCTGGTGGAAACAGAGGTGGCCAACTACGTATCATTTCACACTGCTGGATTTCCCCTCGGTGTGTTGAGAGGCACGAGGGGCCTGAAACTGGTTCCATCCCCTTCTCTTTGTCCGGTCAGGACGTCCACTCACGGAGGGAGCTGCTGAGTGTCTGCGGACCTCGCACTTCCTCTCCTCCCTGAGAAGCTGCGGTTGGGTTCCTGGTGGTCTAGCCGCGCAGGGGTCCTCAAACTTTTTAAACAGGGTGCCAGTTCACTGTCCCTCAGACCGTTGGAGAGCCGGACTATAGTTTAAAAAAAAAAACTGTGAACTAATTCCTATGCACACTGCACATGTCTTATTTTGAAGTAAAAAAACAAAATGGGCAAAAACACCCGGCGGGCCGGATAAATGTCCTCGGTGGGCTGCATGTGGCCTGCGGGCCGTAGTTTGAGGACCCCGGGACTCTAGCGTGTTTGGTGGGACCTCAGGGGGTGGGATTTCGGTTGGGGAGAGAGCGAGAGAGAGCAAGGAGGTCCAGGGAGCTCACGGCGGGCCTGGGGCAGGCCCTTGGCTCTGCGTGGCAGTGTGGTGGCTCTTTAGAGGAAGCCGGAGAGGACACCACCATCCTCAGTGTGGCCATGGTGCTCTCTCCCCTCCCAGCCCTCCTCACCCCCACCTCCTCATGGTCTCTTCCTTTTCTCCTTCTAGCTGTTCAACCTCTCAGAGCGGAGACCTGACATCACGAAGCTGCATGCCAAGGTGAGCAATGGCTGTTTTGGGGTGGGGGCTTCTCCCACCTGGAAGAGAAGGAGAATAGACGGGCTCCCTTCCCCATGGCTCCCACGTTAGAATCTCCGGAGAATGCACTGTGGTGGTTTGAAAAGTCTATTCAAAGTTCGAGTGCCATCTGGTATTTGGAGAATGGAAAATAATACATTTGTTGTTTCCGTAATGCAAATTACAGAAAGCAAAGCTTGAGACGGTGATTTTCAACCTGGGGCTGGCCTCCCTCGGGAGCACGGGGGCTCCCTGGGGTGAGGTGGGAGTTGTGGGGTTTTAAGTTTGGGGATTTAAAACACTTGGGATCATTGCCTGAGACGTTCCTGCTGCCGGTGTTTCCCGCTTGCTCCGTGGGCTGTGTGTGGGGCTTTGCCATGGGTGCCTGCTCCTGGCCCCTGATTCTGGCGTCTGTCACCCTGCGACCCTGGTCAGGTGACAGACTTCCCTGGGCCTCAGTTTGTGCCCTGAAAGTGAACCGGCTGGATCAGGTGTGTTCTGTGGGCCTTTCCAAGGAGAAGTTCTCTTTTATTGTAAAGTTCTGTGAGTTTGGAAAAGTTTTGAGGAGCCTGAAGACCACTATTCAGATCGGCCCTCGGTGCCCCTCAGACTGTGCTCACGGCCTGAGCCGCGGACAGTTTGCACATCAGGCCTGGAAAAGGGCTGCGGACATCGAGACTCCCCTGCGTCTCCGGCCCGGGCGTGGGAGGGGAGCTTGAGGCTGGTGATCAGGGCCCTCAGTACATTGTTTGTTTGTTTGTTTTTTGTGACAGGCTCTCTCTCTGTCACCCAGGCTAGAGTGCAGTGGCACAGTCATAGTTCACAGCAACCTCAAACTCCTGGGCTTGAGCGATCCTCCCGCCTCAGCCTCTCGAGTAGCTGGGACTACAGGCGTGCGCCACCATGCCCGGCTAATTTTTTCTATTTTTAGTAGAGAT
This sequence comes from Cheirogaleus major, assembly GCA_963574435.1. Taxonomy (NCBI): domain Eukaryota; kingdom Metazoa; phylum Chordata; class Mammalia; order Primates; family Cheirogaleidae; genus Cheirogaleus; species Cheirogaleus major. The sequence goes on along the minus strand of CAUYPO010082649.1, from coordinate 24,225 downwards.
GGGGTCTTGCTCATGCTCAGGCTGGTCTTGAACTCCTGATCTCAAGCAATCCTCCCAACTTGGCCTCCCAAAGTGCTAGGATTATAGGTGCGAGCACCTGGTCCTCAGCATATTTTGAGATCAGAGTTATGTGCTAGGGACTGTGGAGTCATCAGCTCCAGGCCTCTGTTACACACGTGTGAGGAAACTGAGGCTGGGAGAGGGGACATGACCTGCCTGAGACTCCCCCAGGGTCTCCAGGTCTGAGCCAGTGGCCTTTGCTCTCCTAAAGCCTGCCTCCCAGCTGGCTGATGGGCAGGGAGGACCCCAGGCCCAGCAGGAGCCAGTGGCTGGTGGCCGCCACCTGCCCAGGCACTGGCACGTGGTGTGCACTGCTCCCGCTGGCTTGGTGGGCTCTCCAGGGCTTCTGCCGTCCTCTCACTCATGGCTTGGGCCACAGGTACTGGAGTTTGGCTGGCCTGACCTACACACCCCCGCCCTGGAGAAGATCTGCAGCATTTGCAAGGCCATGGACACATGGCTCAACGCAGACCCCCACAATGTCGTCGTTCTGCACAATAAGGTCAGAGCAGGGGCTTGTGGGGTGTGTGTGTGTGCATGTGTGTGCGTGTGTGTGCGTGCAGTGCACATGCCTGGGATGAGTCTGCACGTCCTTAGATGAGTGTGTGTACCTGCCTGTATCTCTGGATTGTGCCAGCATGCAAGTCTATCTGTGTGCATTCTCTTTTCCAGGGGCTAACAGATTCTGTCCCTTAGGGATCCCCAACATGTGAGGGTGGGGACCAGTTTGTGTCCCCAGCTGTGGATGACACTCAGCCCTTACCTCCCTCTTCCTCCTTCTGTCCTCCCTTTAAGCCACAGCTCTGTCTCCAGCCCCTGTCCCCTTTCTTCCAGGGCTTCTGGGTGGGCTCTGGGACAGCAGAGCTGGCTTTAGCAATGAAGACTCTTGTGTTTTGGGGCTCTTTCAGGGAAACCGAGGCAGGATAGGAGTAGTCATTGCGGCTTACATGCACTACAGCAACATTTCTGCCAGGTAAGAGGGGCCCGAGCCTCCCATCTTCTGAACAGTGTGACCCTGCCCCCCTTATCTCCCTTCCCTGGAGTGGGGAGACAAGGACAGAGGAGATGAGAGTGATGAGGACGGGTGCAGGAGCCCTCAGAAGAGGAAAGGTGCCTGTCCACAACTTCAAGGCAGGACCCTGTGGACAGAGGGCAGGAGAGAGGAGAGCCTCTGTCTGGCGTCCTGGTGGGGCACTTGGCAGGCAGACCGTGTCATGGGTACCCCATGCAGCCAGCTTCCTGGGGCCACTTTTCCCTGCCAAACTTCCTTCTATTTGGCAAATCCCTGGGAGAGCAGGGAAGGAGTCAGAAAGAAACATTGGATCGGATCTGGGTCGGTGGAACCATCTGGAAGTTGTCTCATCCATCCCCTTGTCTCTGGCCAGCAGAGCTCTCTTCCCGCCTAGGTATTTGGAGCAAGAATAAGGAACCACTGGTGCATAAATCCCATTCTGACCCTGTTCTGCAGGGAGGCAGAGGGATTCATTCGTTCCTTTGTTTAGTTGCTCGGCAGTGATTACTGAACGGCCACCGTGCCAGGCACTGCTCTAGGTGCTGGGACACAGCGGAGGGCAAGGCCAGGCTCTGCCCTCGTGGATTTAGATAAGTGAATGGACACATCAGTGGCAGCAGGTGATAATAACTGTGACAGGATAAGGGGACTAGAGAAAGGCAATGGCAGGGGGTTGTGTTGTTGGAGGACCCTTGACCAGGCGACCTGGAGCAGAGACCTGACTCCCCGGTGGGAAGGGCGAGGTCACATGAGGTCTGGGGTGGAGCCCAGTGGGCTGAGCGAAGCGGAAGGTCGAAGTGAGGGGCCGGCGTGTGTGAAGCCCAGCAGGTGAGGGGAGAGGAGGAGGGGGCAACTGGCAGGCGGCAGGGCCGTGGTGCCTTGTGGCCCTTGCCGAGGACTTTGGAGTTTGCTCTAAGAGCCTGGGAAGTCGCTGGAGGATCAAGAGTGGAGGAGCTGCGTGATCTGTCTTTGTATTTCAAAATGATCTCTGTGCGATGGGTAGAATATTCTGTGGAGGGCTTGCCAGTAGGACGGTAGTTTTAGGACTTTGGGCAACTCACCCAGCCTCATCATTGCTTAACGGTGAGCGCTTCCTGCCCTCCCCTGTGTGCCTGGGGTGCCAGGCTCTTTGCGGGTGCTGCCTCACTTAATCCCTGTCATAACCTCTGAGGAAGGTGTAGTTGTCAGCCACATTTGACAGGTGAGGAAATGAGGCTCTGAAACATTAAGGAGCCTGCCCGAGGCACAGGGCTATTAAGTGGCAGCCGTGGGGTGGCCCCCAGGCTGTCTGGCTCCAAAGCCTCCCCCCGTAAGTGCTGCACCACCCAGGATAGAGAGATGCTGGAGCACACTTTTCCTGAAGCTTCTCAGCACAGGATGGCTGGAGAAAGAGGCTTGTCCTCCCAAGAGGACAAGGGCTGGCTGGAGGGCTCTGCAGGTCTGGGGGAGCAGGCGCAGGAGGACAAGGGGCCCTTGGACGTGGGAGTTGGCTCCTCTGACCACCTATCTCCCCACAGCGCGGACCAGGCTCTGGACCGATTTGCAATGAAGCGATTCTACGAGGATAAGATTGTGCCCATTGGCCAGCCATCCCAAAGAAGGTGGGTCTCTGGGGCTCGTGGCCCAGTGCATATGTATGTGCTCGCTGCACATCGGGACTAGACTTGTGTACCCACAGAAGATAGGACAGCCGTGCCTAGGTGGGAGTGTACCAAGCACATGTATTCAGATGCCAGCCTGGGGTGGCGTGAGCTCAGGGATACAGGAGAGCAGGTTGGCACGTGCCGGAGAGCAGTGGGGCCATCGTGGGGAAGCATGGGTTTAGGGTAAGAAGGTGCATGTACTATTCTTGGCCTGGGTGTCAGGATTGCTTTAGTTCTTGGATAAGTCTATAGGAAGCTGATGTCACTTCCACCTGCCCTGGGGAGGACACAGAGACGATAAGGGCTACCTTCGGTTGGGAGAGTTTTAAAAACTTTATCAAGGGCTTTCTACCATGTGGTCTCACTGGAATCTCACAATAGCCCAGGCAGGAAGCAGGGCAAGGATGGATTCTTTCATTCATTCAGCAAAATGTGGGTACTCTACTATCGCTGAGCACTGAGAGTCTAGGTGAACAGGACAAAGTCCTTCTGCTTAGTGAGCTGACGTTGAGAGAGATGGATGCTAAACAAGTAACCACACAAACAAACAATGTCAGACAGCGACTAGTGCTGGGGAAGAAGAATAGGGTACTGCAGAGATGATGGCTGGTGGGGGGCATGGGGCCATTTTAATGGAGATGGCCAGGGAGCACCTCTCAGAGGCAAACTGAGCCCAAACTGGAATAATATTGAGCTGCCGTGTGACGATCGAGGGCACCCCCTTTTACAGATGAGAAATCTGAGCCTGGGGAGGGGACATGGCCGGGTCTGTGTGGAGCAGCTGCAGACCTGGAGTGTACGTGAAGGCTGAGTAACACGTGGGCCAGGGCAGTGCCCCCGGGACATGCCACCCGCTGTCTTGTGGGATTCTGCTCTGCGGGCAACACGCTGTTCTGTGGTGTCTAATCTACAGGAAGGCACAGGGCAGTTTCAGGGCCATGTGGTCTTTGAGGAGGCTCCAGCCAAAATGGTGGGAAACCCAAACCCAAAGTGGAAGCCTGGGAAGTGGGACCCAGGCTCGGCCCCCTTTGTGGCCGGAGGTGTGGGCCTGCTGCCTGCCCGTGATGTGTCCACATCGCTCTGTGCACTGGGGATGTGCTGCTGAGTCTGCCTGGCGGGGGCTCGTGGAGCTCGGCTTCTAGCGGATGACGTCCAAGGACACGAGCAATCAAGGTCGTTTCAGGTGGTGACAAGTGCTGTGAAGACAAAACAAGTCTGGATGGCTAGAGAGGGATGAGGTGGGCAAGAGGGGCTGATTCCAATCCACGGGCCTTCTGGGACGGTGGCACGTGAGGTGGCATCTGTGTGGAGAGAAGAAGGCAGCAAGGACAGGTCTGGGGTGAAGATCCAGGCAGAGTGAACAGCACCAGGTACAAAGACCTGGAGGCCACAGCATCCCATTTGCTTTTCTGGTCCCTGGGACACTGATTGGGCCAACAGGACCCCACAGCTGCAGATCCTAGATCTGTCCAGCCTCACCACGCTGAGGGGCCAATACACACCCCATCAGCCCCACCTCGCTTGGCCGCCTAGAAGTGTGCTGGTGCAGCGAGGCTGTTTCTGCCATTGCAGTGGGAAGCCCAAGTGACACGAGTGAGTCCTCAGGCAACCCAGCACTTTACAGTTGGCACACAACAGCTGATAGCCAGCCTCTGGGTCAGCGATCAGAAACTGGATGTCTTTATGTGCAGAAAATTCTGGCCAGGCCCCCAGACAGCAGCTGAGGATCAATTAGAGTCTTCCCAGGGAGGAAAGAACTGTTGGTTAAGTACCAACGCCTTAGTCGCTGACTCACCATGTATGGCTCTGGTCTTGGCCATGGTGTGGTCCTAGACCCTGAGGGCTAGGGTTAGCTCTAGAGAAGCATGTTGTTACGATGGCACAGTGTGGCTTGGAGAGAGTGGGCAGAGCAGTCGTATCTCTGAAGTTGAGCAGTGAAGGCCTAGAGACTGGGGGGTCTCTAGGGGATTCACGCTCAGGGATTCCATGGTGTTCAACATGTGCTTACGTTGCATGCAGTTGGGGGTGTCTCTGTGTGTGGGCACATTATCTGGGTCTGCCGCCAGCTCATGTCTGCTGCTGCATCTGCTTGCGGGTGGGTCCCTGTCTGTGCCCAAATGTGAAAGTGCAGCTGTTGGCTTTACTAGGCATTCGTTGCCACTTTCCCGCCTTCTTGTCAGAGTCACTTGCAGGGAGTGGAGTGGTTGGAGGAGAGGAAGGCAGGGAGCAAGATGGGAGGGGCTTTGCCTGCAGCTCCCCCATTCATTGTCACCCGCCCCTGGACTCATTGTCCCCAGTACACAGACACATCCTGTTGGCGCGATCAGGGGATCTGATAGGAACCCGCCATTCCAGGTTTCCGGTTTGAGTAATGGGGCTGGGGGCTGGGCAGGGGCCTGAATAGGACCTGGTGCTGCCCATCAGATTATCTTGCTCGGGTAGTCCGAGGTGGCCCCACCCAGGCTCAGGGATGGGGGCCCACAGGCCTGGAGGTGGGCCAAGGGGCCAGGAGACAGGAGGGTAGGGTTGTCATGGTCCTGCAGGTTCCGGTCCCACCCGCTCCTGCAGAGCCTCTGGATGCATTCTGATTGGTCTAGCTCGGTGTGCTCTGGCCAATCAGAAAAGTAGGAAGTGCCAACCAATCAACCACAGAAGGACTGACGTCTGGTGTAGGCAGATGCGTGGGAACCTAGACTTCTTTCCTTCTCTGTCCCCCACTCCCAGCTGTGTGTGTTTGCTGTGTCTTTGGGACTCCAGTGACCATTTCTGGACCTTACAGTCCCTTTCTGTCTAGAAGGAGAGGAAGTGGGTCAATCCTTCCAGTCTTCCAACAGACCTCTGTTAAAGAAGTGGAGGATGTTGACCCTAGAGATAGGAATGCCGATTGGAAGCCAGTTATCTCAAATACCAATGAAATAATTGATACTGGAGGACTTCGTGCACTTTAGCTTGGTATAAAGAAAGTAAAGAACTGTTGTTACTAAGGTCTTGCTCACTATTTGCTGGACTGTTGTGGGCCTGGTGGGGCTGTGGGCACAACTGGGGCTGTGAGTGTAAGTGTAAGCTTGGTGGGCTCGGTGTGGGGGTGTGCGGGTGTCCGAGCTGTGTGATGGTTGCCACGTGCAGTAGTGGGCAGCTAAATGATGCCTGTCCGGGATAGCAGGGAGGCATTTCAGAATTCCTGGGCTGGCAGCGAAGCAGGAAAGACATGCTCATGTTGAACACCAGGGGGCGCTGGAGAACGCTGAGTGGGATGTTCGGCTTGACCCAGCGCGGTCTGGTGGTACCTGCTTGCTCCTCCTTCCTGGGGCTCTGAGCAGTGAGGGAAGCCTGTCTTGGGGCGAAGACCTCGGCTGCTTGGAGGCCTGAGGGAGGGGGCATGTTGTTGTGGGGGAGCAGGTGGGCAGCCTAGGGCAATGTCCCTGGAGAAGAGAGGACAGGATGGCTGCACCAGCACAGGCCTGCCTCCTGAAGCTGCTCCTCTCCCTGCCGCAGGTACGTGCATTACTTCAGCGGCCTGCTCTCCGGCTCCATCAAAATGAACAACAAGCCCTTGTTTCTGCACCACGTGATCATGCATGGCATCCCCAACTTTGAGTCTAAAGGAGGTACCTGCCCCAAGCCTCTGGCCGCCCTCTCCCATCTTCTATCTCCTTTCCTTAAGCGGCAGCTTTGGGTGGTTAAAAAATAAAAAAGATAAAAAAGCACCAGAGCTGTAGTCCTAAGGCTTGGGTTGAAGTCTCAACTGTATCACTTCCTGAACTTTTCTGAGCCCCAGTCTATTTATTTGCAAAATGGATTTGATACTTGCAATGCCTGCTGGCCAGTGATGGTGGATGTGGCGCTGTTATTATAAACTTAAACCGCCTTACAAGTGAAAGCTTAGTATTTCTTCCCCTTTCTGCTTCCTCTATTTCTCTTTCCTCTTTTCTCCTTCCTACCTCTCTTCCCCATTCCCTCCTTTCTCTCTTTCTTCCTTCACTCTCTCCTCTGCCTTTCCCCCTCCCAGGGTTTCTGCTATCTTAGCTAACATCTCCCTCCCTTACAGGGTGCCGGCCGTTTCTCCGCATCTACCAGGCCATGCAACCTGTTTACACGTCTGGCATCTAGTGAGTATTCCATGGGCACGAGAGGCCAGGGATGCCCAAGGCCCAAGGCTCAGGACCAGAGCAGGGCGTGGAGAGGCTGCCTAGAACCTCTTCTTCTCATGAAGGCTTAAGGGACAAAGTCAGCGAGGGTTCCCAGTAGCCCTCTGGCAGAGGAGCAGCGGGGAGAAAACACCCACCTCTAGCGCCCTCTCTTTCTCTGCCCGTCTCTTCCCCTTAGCAACATCCCAGGGGACAGCCAGACTAGCGTCTGCATCACCATCGAGCCAGGACTGCTCTTGAAGGGGGACATCTTGGTGAGTGCCTGACCCTCTTTTGTTTTTTCTTCCTTCTTTTCTCTCCCTGCTCCCCTCCTGCCTCTCGGGATGAGACAGCTGCTCCTTCCTGGTGGGCTGCCAGACTTAGAATCCTGGGCTCTCAGGGCTCCTACAAGACTGTCCAGCCCAGGACAGTCCTTGTCCCCTCCCCTAGGCTTATCTTTTGTCCTGGACCATCCCCAGAAAAATGGAACTCAGTGTAAGTTGTTACCTTCTGGCTTCCTGTTGGTGACAAGGACTCCTTCAATTCTAACTTCAGTCCTTCCTGTTGCAGTTTAAATCCACTCTTACTTTTTCCATTCTGACTTTTATACAGAAACTTCTTAGAAGGGTAGTTTTGTCCCCAAAGGGCAAGACTGGCCTCCCACTTTCTGCTATTCTAGAAGCTTCCCCACAGAGCTCTGAGATCCTGTTTGGTGTTGGTGACTTCTCCCTCCCTGGGTTTGGAGCGAGCCTTGGGGGTTCAGTCAGTGGGCCTGAAAAAGAGGCTCCCCGGGAGCTGATTTCCCATCCTCAGGCCGCTGACTGGCTTTGCCCCCGTCCCACCCAGCTGAAGTGCTACCACAAGAAGTTCCGGAGCCCAGCCCGCGACGTCATCTTCCGTGTGCAGTTCCACACCTGCGCCATCCATGACTTGGGGGTTGTGTTTGGCAAGGAAGACCTCGATGATGCCTTCAAAGGTGGGCTCCTTGGGTGGGGCCAGGGGTGGGTGCTCCTGTGCTGGGAGAGGAGCTTCGAGGGGATGCGGTGGACATGAGGACCATCTTCTCTGAGCCACGTGCTCTAGCAAGTCTCAGGCTATTCTTAGTGACAGCGGGAGAGAGTTGGGAGAGAGTTGAGATTGGAATGGTCTTAGAGGTAAATTGCTAGCAGAATAAAAATAGAGATGATTAGACGTGCTTACCTCAGGCAGGAAGGCTGGGGGTAGGGTGGGAAGATTTATTCATTGTACATATATAAGTTCATGTGTAATGTGTAATTATATATGCATTGGTTATTATATTCTTAACGATGGACACATATATGATGTAATTTTTTTCTACAAGAAAACTTTTTATGGAGTCTTTTTTGGGAATTCATTGCCAATTTTTATTTTTCCTTCTCTTTTTTCAGATGATCGATTTCCAGAATACGGCAAAGTGGAATTTGTATTTTCTTATGGGCCAGAGAAAATTCATGGTATGAGCCAAGCTGGACTCCATTTCTCACCCCTTCCCTCCATCCTGACCTGTGCCTACCCTATCCCCATTATCTTCCAACTGGTCTGCTCTACAATTATCAAGTTAGCTGTGACTGAGAGGCAGGCCATCAGTAAAGGATCTGGGTTTCAGAGTAGACCCCTAGCTAAACATGAACCAGTGACTTAATCTCTGGAAAATAAAAATAAAAAAGCAGACAGATAGGCGCTGGGTTGGATAAACTGTTCTGGTCTTATTCGGTCATCAGCCTGTTATATTCAGAGACTGAGGGCCCTGGCAGATGGAGGGAGTGGCCAGGGGGGACACTCAAAGGTGCTGGATGGATGATGAGTATTTCTGAGCACTGAGGTGATTCAACCTGAAGGCCAATTTAATAATAGCCTTTAAGCCTGTAGACTGGTTATATGTGGAGACCAGTTGTTCTCCATCTTATTTGAGAACAAAATGGGAGGAGATGAAGTTAGGTTAAAGGCAGAGGGACTCTGTATAGACTAAAGAAAGGACTGCCAGGCCAGGAAGGTAACTTGCCCTGAAAGGTCTGCCTTGCAGCTGTGCTGTCCTTGAGCTGGGCTTTCCATGGGTGGGTAGGAGACTCTGCCTCCGCCCTCAGCTTTCTGTCTGGAGTGGAGGGCATTTTCAGAGAGGGGCAGGGGCATGCCTGGGATGACCTTTTAGAGGCTCTGTGTCTTCTCAGTGTCAAGGCTGTGATTTCCTCACTGCCCCTGACCCCATGCAGCCCGTTACATGCTTGTCCCACACTCTCCTCTGCTGACTGCAGGGCAGACCCTCTGGCTTCTCGCCACTGCCCCAGGGCCCCAGGGACACAGAAGAGAAAAAGGCAGACACCCAGCCCGGGGGTCCTCCCCGCTTTCTGCTAGGGGGTCTTCATTCCCTGTCCTGGGTATGGTGCCTTGTCCTGATTTGCCCCTACGACCTGGCGTGAGCCTTTTCAAGAATGCAAGAAACCAGACTCCTGGGTTCTCCATCCAGCTGAAGCCACTGGGCCCGCCCCGCCGTGCTCAAGAACATGAGACGTCCCTCGGGGAGGTCCTAGGGGAGCTTGCTGGGTTCCTCTGTTTTTGCAGCTGCTGATCTCTTTTCCCTCCTTCACTGTCCCCCTGCCTGCCCCCTCCCCCACCCCACTCAGGCATGGAGCACTTGGAGAACGGGCCCAGCGTGTCCGTGGACTACAACACCTCCGACCCCCTCATCCGCTGGGACTCCTATGACAACTTCAGTGGGCATCGAGAGGACGGCATGGAGGGTAGGTGGGACCCAGTGGCTTCCAGCCCCTCTGCACACCGCACAGGCCCTGCTCTCGTGGCCTTGGTTCTCTTGGCCTGCTGTCCAGAGACTTGGGTTCAGAGAGGAGGCAGAGGAAGAGTCCGAGGCACCTCTGAGAGCTCACAGTCCAGCGGGGGCAGATGAGGCAAATATATGAAAATGTTCAATAGTGATAAGGGCAGAGCCAAAGGACGCAGCAAAACGGCCCTGGGGGTGTCTTGCGAGTGTGCTGTTGCTGCCACACATGGGTCCTGATACGCGTGCTCTGAGGCTGGCGGGGGTGGAGAGCTGGGGTGATCTGGAGGGCTTCTTGGAGGAGGTGGTCTCGAGTGGAGCTTGAGATACCCCCCTGTGCTGCAGACACAGCATTTCTAGTAAACCCACTGCTGGGTTTCTTCAGGGTTGCTGCCTGAGTTCTCCGGGGTCAGAGTGCTGGGAACATAGACGCAGGATCTGGGGCGTATGAGCTTTCATCAACAGCCAACGAAAATGTTTTGAGCTGGAAACAAACCGATAGACTCTGAAATTTGAAAAGAAAGCAGCAGCGTTGAAACTAATACATGTTTAATTTAGCTACGAAACCTAACATTATGTCAAACGGGCAACCGCAGCTCAGGTTGCTGCGTGAGCGTGGTATGTGACTTCCAGCTATTTCTGTGGTCCCTCTGAACACGTGTGAGGGGACGTGGGGTGGGGCCCTCTGGGAGTGAGCGCGCCTGGCCCGCGAACCCCTGAGATGCCCGTTCTTGGGTTTGGCCGTGGGCTCGTTTTTCTGATTGGTTACAGGACCACAGAATGTTGGCACTGGGAGGACCCTCGCGACAGTCTGGCCCATTCCCCATATTTTCAGTTGGGGTACCAGAGACCACTCCCCAGACAGGAGCTTCGATTCACCCCCACAACCCACAGTGTATGCGTTCAAGAGTGCCATCACCCAGCCTCTGGGCGTCCCCTCCCAGCTGAAGCCAGTCCTGCCCCAGGTGGGCTGCGCGGTCCTGGGGCCCTGGGCCACTGGCAGAGCTGGGTTAGGGACAGCCGGCCTGTGGCCCTCACTCGCCCCTTTTCCCCTGGACCACCTGTCTCCCGCTCCCCTCTCCAAGGCTGGGGTTTGATGACTCCACTCTGGAAGTCTTTAGGCCTTTGCTTGGATAAAACATTCTCCCTCTGACTTGCGGACTCCAGAATGAGCCAGAGATTTCAGAGAGAGCTGGGAGGAGGGAGGTGGCTGGGCTGGAATTTAGGGCTTGCCATGAGCGAGCACATCCTTCGTGTGCAGGTGTGCAGCGTCGCCAGGTTCATGGTTTGTCCTCATACCCCCCGAGCTCCCGCCCCTTCCGGGGGTGCTTCTCCCCCTCCCAGGGGCCCACCACTCTCAGATTGCCCAAGACCCCCCACCGGGCCCTCTCCACCTGCCGAGACTGCTCCCCCAGAGCACTCCTCCCCTCCCTCACCCTGTCCCCACACAGCGAGTGGCTGGGGAGAGAGCAGAGGGTGGGACGAGTCCGTTCTGAGGCTCCGTGGCTGGCAGCCTACTCCGCTGTAGTGCTGGGGATGTTTCCATTTTTAACAAGAACACTTGGCAATTTGAAGGAATTTTTGCTGTCTCCCCGTCTCTCCCTGGTGCAGATTCAATATGAGGATAAATGTAAAAACATTTAGCGAACTATAAAGTGCCATAAAGTGCCAGGCAAATAAAAGGTAAAGTAATTAAGGGCAAGAAGCAGGAGGTGTGGGAAGATCGGGCCTGGGACCTGGTCAGCTGTGGGGGATGGGAAGGGAGCAGCTGGTCAGAGCAGCAGGCGCCCGGGGACAGCAGGAGGGAGGGCCCGGATGCTTCTCCTGCCCCCTGCCCTCCTCCTCTCCCCAGGGGGCCTTCTGGCCAGTTAAAGGTGAGCTCGGCCTGCAGGGACAGAGGGGCCCTTGTCTAGGGGCTGGAGTCTGGCCCTCTGCCCCGTTCCTTGGCCTGGCCTGACTGGGGCTGGGTCTGCCTGGTGAGAGCCCACCTGTGTTCCCACCATGTGCCCCCGCTGCCCGCCACTGGCCTGCACCCCCAGGGATACGAGAACAAGCTGGGACCCACTCTGGGGCAGGGGCCATGACTGTATTCTCACCTGCTCCTGGCTGGTGGCCTTTCTGGAAGGCTCTAGATTCTGGGGCCAGAGGTAAAAGCGTTTTCTTATTTATTTATTTATTTATTCATTTATTTTTAAAGCATTTTCTTTTGACTAGCAGTCAAGAGAGCGAAGTGGGAGGCCTACATCTGTCTCTGTAGTTGTGAGCAAGGCCCCGCGACTCAGTTTCCCTATGTGCTAGCTGGGGTAAGGGTGCCTGGCCCCCAGGACTCCAGGGTGCTCAGAAGATGGCTCAAACTGGAGCCTGGGAGGGAGGGGCTCGGCCGTTCCCAAGGAGAGGCCCTAGGGCCAGGGATGATGGTCTCGGGGTGATATGGCACCCACAGCGGCTTTGCCTTCTCTCTGCAGAGGTCCTGGACCAGGCAAGGCAGTGACCACCAGGATGCAGTGGGGGAGCATGTGTGTTTTAGAGCCGGGCTGCTTGGGTTCCCAAAGCCCAGATCTCCCCTTTGTAGCTGTGTGGCCTTGGTCAAATTATTCAGCCTTTTTGCCATCTTAGTCTCCTCATCTACAAACCAGGGGCAGTACTGTTACCCATTTCACTATGTTATCAATCCTCATGAGAGACAATTTAGTATAGTGGTGAGGAATGCAGCCTGTGGAGCCCAACTACTGGCTTCAAATCCATTGACAAGATGCCTTCCCTTGGGGCCTCAGTCTGCCCTGTTGTAAAATGGGGATTCGGTGAGCAAATCATTTTGAGCACCTGGTGGGCGGCAAGACCTGAGGAGGGGCTGCCTATGGTGTGCCCTCAGGAGTCTCTGACACGTCAGTGGTGACTGTGGCCAGCATCTCAAGGGTCTGCAGACACGGCTAAGGGAGGAGGCCTAGATCTGCCATGCACCGGCCACAGCACCAAGAACTGGGGAGTGGCCCTTTCATTTGATGCTCACAGCCACCTGTGGGCTGGGCCCTGTTACTATGCACAGACGGGTTAGCCGAGGCTCGCAGGAGTTACGTATCCTGCCAAGGTTGCCAAGCCGGTCAAGGGCAGACCAGGGTGTGAAGCTGCCGCACTGCCCGCGGTGCTGTCCTGAGTTGGTCCCCAGGGGCCTGCTCAGGCACCTGGCTCTGTGGCAGTACCTGGGTGTCCACCGAGCTTGGGAGAGTGTCTTCTCCTTCTGACTCCCACCTCTCGCCCCTGGAAGGAGAAGGTCACCCCTGTCCTGACCCTGAGGAAGAGGGGGAAGGTTGGATGAGGGTGGCCCTGCACGGAGCACAGCTCCCCGGAGACCGTCGCTCGCCTGCGGCAGGTGGTTGGCAGGACTTCAGTGCAGGGAACAGCTGAGCCTCCAGCCCCCACCCCACAGAGGAGGGCGTGGGCCGCTCACGCAGGAATGCCCTGGTGGGGCCAGCCTCTCCAGATCGGTGGAGGGCTGGTGTGTCTGCAGGGAGGCGGGGCTGTTTCTGGACGAGGTCCACTCTACCTCTTCTATTTCAGGCCCTCAGGGTGGGGAGTGGGGAGGGCAGCAGAGGCCAGGCCAGTTCCTCTGGAGCCCACCAGGTGACTCGGGGGAGTGCGGGGGCACCAAGCCAGACAGTCGGGAGCAGATATCATCTCTGGCCTGTATCCTCTTGAGCGACCTGTGTCCCCTGGCAGTGAGGGGCAGCCAGCTCTGGGCTCAGACCTCCTGGTCCCCTGGAAAGCCCTCCTGAGACCTTGATTTAACCATCCTTCTGGGAACTGCTGTATGTTTAACCCCTTCCTTGCTGCCTGCAGCCTCCCGCCTCCCCAGCTCTAAGTTCAAGTCCAGGATGTGCCACATTGTGACATTGAGTCCTCTTCCACTCCCTAAGGATGTCCCTGGTCAATTTCAGCAACAAGATGAAGGAAGGAAAGTCCATTTGGGGACTTCTGGCTCTCTGTAGGCAGCCCTCCCAGGCAGAGGCACCCGGCCCTGTCAAAGCCTGTCCATGCTCTCCTGCCATAGAGAGAGCACTGAGGCCGAAGAGGGAAGGGACTTGCCAAGGGGAGGAGACCCCATGCACGAAACCCACCTCGGCAGTAGCTCAGCTGAGGCTGTACCGACCCCATCTCCCGGGCGAAGACACGAAAGTGTGCAGAGGCTAGCGATCTCACCCGGGGCCATGACGTCAGCAGGGGAGTTGGTATTTGAATGCAAGTCTCTTTCCACCTCTCTTGGAGCTCAGTTTATCAGCATCCCCCTGCCAACCCCACCCCCAGCTCCTTGTTGTGCAACTCCCCAAACCCTATGATGACAGGGAGCTCACTACCACACAGAGCGGCCTGTTTCACTGTGGGATGGGGGAAATAGAACCACGGGAAAGAGGGAAAGAGTTCTGCCCCTGCGTAGTGAACTGCGGCTGTGGTGGCGACAGATGCTTGAGACCAGTGGCCCATGTGCTTAGGCCAGGAGCAGGGGGAGGTGACAAGGGTGAAGGATAACGTGGAAGCTCAATGTGAAGCACCTCTGACCAGAGAAGGTCCTAGGGTACGGGACAGTGGCCAGGGAGCACCTGCTGTCCCGGGGACTTCCTCGTCTTGGAGCAGTACCCTCTGGTGAATCGGTGGCCGGGTGTGCTGGTGTCCGCAAGCAGCCGTAGCCAGACGCCACAGACTGGGAGGCTTGTGCAGCACGAATGTGTTTCCTCACAGTTCTGGAGGCTGAAGTCTGGGGTCAAGATATCAGCAGGGTCGTTTCTCCTGAGGCCTCCCTCCTTGGCTCGCGGATGCTGTCTTCGCCCCGTGTGTGCGTGTGGCCTCCCCTCTGCGTGCGTCTGTGTCCTAATCTCCTCTTATAAGGACGCCAGGCATATTGCTGTAGGGCCCACCCTAATGGCCTCATTTCACCTTAATTACCTCTTTAAAGGCCCTGGCTTCAAACATTCTGAGCTGCTGGGGGTTCGGACTGCAGGATAGGAAAGGCAGGTGGGATTCAGCCCATCACCCCTGGGAAGGCTGTGCGGTTGGATGGGTTGTGTGCAGTTGGAGGCCCCAGGCCTCCGGTCCTGAACGGGGAGGAAGGGAGGGTCTAAGGTGGGGTGGGGAAAGGTCAGGTGCCCCACCAGCCTCCGCCTTGCAGGCTGTCTCTGTCTCCCTGCATTGCCTGCGCCTGCCAGCTCAGCGCTCTGGCTGACACCAGGTTTAGCAGCCTCCAGAAGCACCATTAGCTGCTTGGCCTGAGTTCCGAAGCCCCGTGCCCAGATCCCAGCTCCCCACGGCTGGGAGCGGGGCTGTGTTTTTGTCTATGCTGCACAGAGCCGTCTCCAAATTCCTCCAGAGTGTTCCAGGGCAAGCCTTCTCGGAAGCGAGCACCAAGACCAAGGGACGTGGGCTGCCTTCCACCTCTGAGGAGCCGAAGGCTGGCCAGGCCGGGTTGCTTCACTGCCCACCTCCTTGCTCCCACCCTTCCCTGACCTCCTGGGACATCGGTGGTTTGGAGTTTCTCATGACTTAAAAGAGAGGATAGGGAACAGGGACTGGTGCGGGGCAGATGAGGGTGCAGAAGCAGATTGCTCAGGGCCAGGGATGGAGAGAATGGCAAGTCCCCTGGCCTGGCTGGCGAGGACGAGGAGCTGGTGTCCACCCTACTCTGGTTTCTCCTGCGTGGTGCCCATCAGCCCATCCTTCGTGTCCGTGGGCAGGCCCACCAGGGCCAGGAGCTGGTGATGGGGGGATTTTGTTTTGTGCCCAAGCCTCTCAGCCCTCAGGGGAGAGCTTTCAGCTCTGCAGGGCACCCACCCCGTCTCCAAGTGCTCTTGTCAGGGTTGGGGAAGGGACCCTGCATGGAGCCAAGAAGCCCTGGTGTGTGGTGACTTCTTATGAGCTAGGCTTGTCCAGGCACTCACTGATGTATTTTTTTTTTTTTTTTTTTAAGAGAGAGAGAAGGAAGAGGGAGGGAAAGAGCTAGAGCAAACAGGCAGAGAGCGAGAAGGAGCAAGAAATGGATGAGAGACAGGAAGAGACAGAGACAGACACGGATGGCCATTCGCCTGGGGGGCAGGAGATTGGGGTTCTGAGTGTGCTGGGTAACCCCTTTTCTGGAGCTTTTCTATCCCCTATTTAATGAGAGGGTCGGAGTAGACAGCATTTCTTTCCGTGTCTTTGATTGCAATCATTGTTTCCTTTTGTGACTTATGAGGAGCTTAGATGGACCTGCTGAACTTCCCATTCAGACCTTCCCAACCCATGAACTTGGAATGGGAAGGGGTATGGCTTAGTGGCTGCATCAGTCAGGAGAGGTTCAGTTACGCTGCGATAACAAACAGCCCTATGTTCTTAGTGGCTTAAGCCAACAAAGCATACTTTTTGCTCATGCTATGTGTCCAGTGTGGGTTGGCAGGGGTCTTTATGAAGAGGACACTATGACCTGCACATTGCTCCTGCCTAGATACCTCACTCTTCCCTTCTGCTCACATTTCATTGGCCAAAACAAGCCAGATGTCCATGCCTAAATTCAAAGGGGAAGTTAGGGGTGGGGAAGTTGTGCATGGAAGATGAAAAATGAGAAATAAGGTTGAACAGACTAATCTCTACTAGGGATTAAGGCCGTGGGGTCTAGAATCAGAATATCTGGTTCTAAGCTCTGTTGTTTATGGCTGTGTTCCTTCATCGAGTCACTTTGCCTCTCTGCAACCCAGATGTCTTATCTGTAAAATGAGTACAATGAGAGTACTTTCCTTATAGAAGTGTTGTTTGAGATTCAGTGAAGAAATGTACAGGAAATGTGAAAAGTAGGGTGTTTGGTACATGCTATGCTGCCAATAATTTGTGTCTGTTATTATTATTGAAGTACTGGAGGAGAGATGATATAGATGTGATTTTGAATGAGCCTCTCCTCTTAAAAAAAGCGCATGTTCCCTTTGCCCCTCCACTTTCCGGGAACCATCTGTAGCTGGGTCTGTTCTAGAAGCCCCAGTCTTGGGAGTTAGGAGACTTGCTTCTATGTCAACTTGCTGTGTGACCTTGGAAGAATTACTTCCCCTCTCTGGTTCTCAGTTTCCCTATCAGTGAGTTGAGAAGGATAGATTTCAGAGGGACTTCCAGCTCTTAAATGCAATGATAGTGAAGATGATGACAATGACAATGATGAGGTGATAGCATTGTGCACTTGCCAGGTGCATCATTGCCTCTACGTTCTGTTGGTCAGTCCTCCCCAAACACCTACAGGTGGGTGCTGTTTTGTAACTATTAGTCTGAGCAAGCAGCACTCGTAGGATGTGATTATAAAGCCACTTTGGTTTTTTTGCCACTGCCCTTTAAATCTACCCTATGCTTCCCCTGCCCCTGGATGACATTAGGGCAATTCTCATCCCTTTTCAGGCCACTCCCAGAAAGAGATCCTTGGTCAGTAATAAATATGCCCAGTGCCAGTGAACTTGCTACTTCATTCAGAGTTAGTTCCACCCTTTGTCAACTCCTACCTGGCTGCCAGCCGTGTGTGTGTGTGTGTGTGTGTGTGTGTGTGTGTGTAGGTGGCTTAGTAGGTTTTTCTCTCTGTTTTCCTGACTTATGCACTTAGGGTTAGGAAGAGGGGAAAGGAGAAGCAGGAACATTCTGGAACATTCTTGCCCGGCACCATGGTGAGGGTGCACAGGCATACTCTGTGTGGAGATACTTCCGGGCAAGGATCCAAGGATCACAGAGAGTGATGCATGTGCCCGTGCATCTGAGCAGAGGGTTTTAGAGGGTGAGTTTCTAAGTGTGAGTGCTGAGAGCCTGGGACTTGGCGCTGAGCTGATTTTTGTTGGGAAATGGTCACCTGGCTACTGGAAAAGACAGCCTTCTGCTCTGTGCCTTCAAGGTGAGTGGGGAGAAGGGCAGAGGGGAGAAATTCAAAGCTGCTGCTGAAAGGTTCTGTCCTTGATCTATCAACCCATACAAGACAAAGGGCTAGATTGCGGCAGGAGGGGTTTGAGTTAGCCACATGGTGGAGCCTCCGGACCAAGAGAGGGTGGATCACCCGGGTAGGGAGATTGGCCTTTTGGCCTCTTGGAGCCCCAGGGGAGAGATGTTGAGACACAGGGAGGTGGGTCTCGGCGTGGGCTGGTCTGACAGAGACATGGATGAAATAGCCTCTTGAGGAGGATTCCCGGTTCCTTCTTTCCCAGGAGGGGAGTCCTCTCTTGACTTACTGGCACAATCCCAGTACTGAGAATTCAAATACAAGGTCAGCCTGACTGTGGGTAAAGAAGACGACACCACTGACCCAGCATCTGCCGGCCACCTGCCTGCACTGGCCCTTGTCAGGCAGGGCTGGGTTTGTCCCAATGCCCAGAGACCCCTAGCTGGCCCTGCTCTGCAAGGCAGCTGGCGGGAGTGGGGAGCAGCCCCTGACATGGAACATGCCGTAAACCAATACCCTCCTGATGAATGTGTCTTTGGTCCTCCGTAATCTCTGCCATCGGGGGCAGGTTGGAAGGCCAGAGCCACACTCAGAGCCACCCAGAGCTCTCGGCCAGCGGCAGGAGTGGCACAGTCTGCTCTCTTGTGCTCAAATATCCAGCTCGAGGCAGGGAAGCGGGGAGCGTGTACTCTTTCCCCCTCATACACCCGCCCCTTTCTCCTTGCCTGCCAGACCTGTAGACAAGTGCACGTTTGCTGGACCCGTCAAGACCCCAGGCTTCCAACTCTAATCAGATCCAAGAAATTCAAGCTCCATTAATCAAATGCTGTTTCATACCAATGACAGCTGCTTCTCACTCATCACTCGCTCCCTCCCACTTTCCCTCCTTTTTTCTCACTTTTCTTTCCTCTCTTCTTTCCTCAAATACTTAACTGACCGCCCACTAGGTTGTGGGCCCTGCGCAAGTCCTGGGGTTGCCTGGAGACCCTGGGGGCTGGTGTCAGGCCAGCGTGGCAGGCACTCTGACCCACAGCCCATGGGGCGGGGGCTCCACCCAGTGCCATGGCTTCTGGGGACGGTGGTGATCAGAGTGGCTGGCTTTGCAGAGGGGCTGCATTCGAACAAACCTGGGGGTACAGACAGCGTGGAGAGCAGAATTGCTTTTCAAATTTAAAAGTAGCATAAGGACATTGCTCAAAGTCTGGAAAGTAGAAGTAAAGAGAGCAATTGAACCTGGCTGGCTTTCCCCACACAACAGCTCTGGCCATCCTGGTGGGCGGGTGGGATTTAGGGGAATTCTGTGGATGGTGGGGATCAAGGTGAGCCGGGGCCCAGAGACCGCTTGTAGAAAGCCTGGGAGGCGAGAACAGACGTCGTGTGGGGCTGAGGGTGGGCCAGTGTTCCCGGGGGGGCTCGGCTGCCTTCCTCACCTCCCCCCCCATGCAGCGCACCTGTGGAGACTCCAGGCTGCTCAGATTCTCGCCCGAGTTGGGGCGAGTTGCTACCACCCCCGGCTCTGGTGGGGTGTGTGGTTCCCACGTGGGCCTTCTTGCGCTCAGGCTGCCAGCCCTCTGTTCAGCCTACGTCAGAATCTAGCTCTTGGGGGAGAAGGTTCTCTTTCTGGATTATTCCAGGTTATTCCTTATTGGACCTATTCGGGCCCTGGCTGCTCCTCCCCGCCTTTGGAGGCTGTGCCCTGGCCCATCTTTCTTCCCGTCCAGGGCAGTTTGCCTGGGGCTTATGCACAGGTGCTAGCTGAGGCTGGTTTGCTCTTTGGCAAAGTTTAGCTCCTTCGCTAATTGTCCTGGCCTGGCTCTGGGGCCAATCTCTTCGTCAGCCTTTGAGAGGCAGCATCCTCCCTGGAGCCCGCCTGCATCTGCCCACCCCTCCCCTGTCTGCTTCTTCCTGCAACAGATCCCCTCCCTCTTGGTCCGCTCTCCAAGTCCCTGCCCTCTGTCCGATGGACAGTTCTTGAGGCTGTTTATGGGAAAAGGTTTCAATGGCCTGGGGGCTGGTGATCAGTCCTTTTTCCCTTTGTGGTATCCCCCCTCTATGGCCCCAGCTGCTCATGGCTGATTCATTCCCTATAAATCTCTTCTCTATGCACCTCTCCCTGGCAAGAGACCTTCTAAACTCCTGCCAAAGCCACTGAGCTCACACAGCTTCAGTAATAGGCTGCCTCCATTAAAATTAAGAAGGACAGTGTCTCAGAGTGGGCTGGGAAGGGACGAAAGCCACATCCTTGGGGGCCATAGTCCTTAGGTGGGAAGCTCCCTAGGAGGTCCTGCTGTGGTTGGGAGCATGGGCTCGGGACGCAGGCTGCCCCAGCTTTGCCTCTTGCCTTGTAGTGACCTTGGGCAAATCATTTAGTCTTTCTGAGCCTCTGTGTTCTCACTTGTAAAATGGGGTGAGGGTAGTATCTGTCTTAGAGGGTTGAGAAGTAAATGAGACAACTGGTGGGTGCTTAGCTCAGTGCCTGTTACATGGTGTCATCACTAAGCATGAGCTTTTACTTATTCCACTACCGGACCTTGGTAGGACTTTATAAAATGCTTCACCCAAGTATAAGTTAGTCCCCTTTCAGCCATCTCAGTTCTCCAGCTGGGCTTTGAACCAGGGCCTCCGGCTGCAAGTCTGGGATTCTTCCCGCCACCCCGAACTAGGGGTGTGTGCGAACCTTTTCCCTGTGGTCATCCAAATGCCAGGCTTCGTTCCGATGTGTGACTCACTCCTCCTTAGGGGTTGGGAGGTAACCTCCACGAGTCCTGCTCCCTGGCACTGGGCACTGGTGACGGCCGGGTATGGCCTCGTGCACTTGAGAAAACATCAGCATGCAGGAGAGCGAGGATGATGTGATTATAGGCATAACCTTGAATCCACTCTATTGAAGAAGAAGAAGAAAAAAGAAAAAAACCCCAAATCATCTGTGTTCTTTAGTACGTGGGCTGCCCTCGGTAATGTGCACTCATTCATTCAACAAACATTACTGCCTGCCTCCCATGTGCCAGTCACTCACTGTTCTAGATACCAGGGACGTAACAGTGAATGAAGCAAAGATCCCTGCCCTGGGGTGATTCTATTTTAGTGGAGAAAGATGGACAATAAAAAGATTTTAAAAAGACATAATAAGTAAATTCTAGAGTCTATTAGAAGTTGATAAAGACTCCGAGAAAAAATTCAGTGCAGCGAGGGTGACTGGGAATGGGGGGAGTCGAATGAGTTGACATTTTCACAAAGGTTGGCCAGCCTGGGCCTCCCTGAGGAGGAGTGCGTGAGCAGGGACTTGAAGGAGGGGGCAGTGAGCCAAGCGAATGCCTGGAGAAGAGCATTCCAGGCAGAGGGAGCAGCGAGTGCAAAGATCCTGAGGCAGAGACCCACCTGGTGTCTGGGAAGAGCAAGGGGGCCAGTGTGACTGAGTGGAGGTTGTATTAGGAGATGAGGTCAGAGGTCATGGGGACCAGATCTTGTAGGGTATGGTAGCCATGTAAGGATTTGGAGCTTTTACCCTGAGTTTTTCAACAAATGATACATTGTGAAGATCTTCCCATAATAGCACATAATCATCTCAGTTTTTTCAGCTGCACAATATTCTACTGTATGTACATACTGTTTTTTAATAACTAGCTTTTAAAACTGTATTTAAGTAGTATGGACATTTAGGTTGTTTCCAATCTGTTGCTGTTTCCAAAAAATGCTGCAGTGAATAACCTTATACATACGCGATTTTCCTCTGGGCAAGTCTATAGGACACATCTCTTAAAGTGGGATTGCTAAGTGGGAGAATATGTGCATGTGTAATCCTTACACACAGTGCTACGTTGGCCTTCGTAAGGGTTGTCCAAGTGACACCCCCAGCCAGCGATTTGGCTGGAGACGAGGGGAATAATCTACCCTCCACCTCCTTTTATGTACATGTGAGATACTGTCAGGTGCCATGATTTCTTTTACTCTTGTGCCTCTCCTGTGAGCTGAGTAGCCTCGCTCCTATGTCACAGATGAAGAAACAAGTACTGAGAGGTTCAATAACCTAGCAGTGTTTACACAGCCAGGTGGTGTACAGCGTGGATTCTGACACCCACCGTTTCTCAACCTGGCATTTCTCCCCATGTCTTCACAGTGGCAGGAGTCCTGAGGAGCCCAGGCCCCTGCCACATGCAGCCTGGGGTTTGGGAGCCCTGGGAGTCGCCTTGGTGGCGGGGGCATTACTGGGAGGTGATCCCAGCCTGCTGCTGTGAGCGGCAGGTCCAGCTCTGCGTGCTGCGCCTGTGTCCTGGACACCCTTGCAGGCCAGTGGCAGGGTGGGGAGAGGCCAGCCTGAGGGGACAAGAGCCACAGTGGCCAAGCTGGCCAACCCTGGCCTGCCCCCTTGTCCCCTCCCACCACTAACCCTACTGGTGAGGCCTGGGAGGTGGGGGGCTGGCTAATTCTGCTCTGGGTGGGGAGCGGCCCGCCGCCGTCTGCCGGATCAGCTCGCTTTGGGGATTGAATTTCAGCATCTCACTGATGAAAATAAATCAGCCTCTTTATTGCCCTGCGTAGCCCTCGGAACCTCTGCAGCCTGGCGTGTGTCTACAGACTTCCTGTAAGTCACCGATTCTGTCCTAGCCCCAGGGATTCCATGGCTGCCACAGAAATAGCCTTGGATGAGTTTGGAGCCTGGAGCCACCCAGACAGGACCACACAGGAGAGGAGAAGCGGCCCACAGCGTGCAGGGGCTTTGGGAGTCAGACAGTACCTGGTTGAGCATCTTCTCTGAGCAGTATCTTTAAGGATTGAAATTCAAGCAGGACTTCAGGGATCACCTGGTTAGACTCTACGAATACACAGAGGAGTAAACAGGCCCATCCAAGATCACCCCTTGGTATTTTGGCCCCTTACTCCCAGTCTCCTGCTGTTGCTCCCAGACAGCGCTTTCTCTAGGTGTGTTTATTATGCCATGGCTGGTTAGAGATGTGGGCAGAGTTGCAGAGGTGGGTTTCAGCTGCAGCTGGAGGGAGGGAGGTGTGACATTCAGGAGAACACTCTTGCATTCAGAGGGGGTATGAGAAAGAGGAATAGGTGGCAGGATTAGGTTTTCTAGATTTTCTTGAAGTCAAGGAGAATCCTTCCACCCCATGCATCTGACTAAGTGGGACAAATGACCATGGCTCGTGGGCGTGGGAGAACAAGGCAACTTGTAGAGGGTTCTGAGAAAGCCCTGGCACGTTCTCTGTGCAGAGGGAATTCAGGAGTCTTGCCCCAAACTCCTTTTTCTCCTGCCCCTCTCTTTCCCTGCTGCGGCATTATTTGCAACCACAAGACTCTCCCACAGGGGTTGGGGGTGTCCTGCCTCAGATGCCAGACCTATTGGACTGCTCTCCTGTGCTCCTGGCTCCAGGGTGCTGGGCCAGGGCTGGTCAGCCCCAGGGCCACTCGACTCCCTGTGCTCTGGGAAGCAGCGGCAGAGCTGTCCGTGGGTCGGGGCCAGGAGCTTTTAGCTGCCCAGTCTTTATGTCGTTACAGCTAGTCAATGTCCTGGCGGCTCGTGTGAGACTTGGGCCTTGTGTTGCTTTGACTGCTTTAAAAAAATTGTTAATAGCAAAGTGTTCTTTGATGTGTGTTCTTCTCCTTCTCCAGGGGCAGTGAGATCAGATTTTGATATGAAAGCTCAAAGTGTCTCAGATCTTTCCTTCTTCCCTCCCTGCCTCCCTCCCTCCCTGCCTCCCTCTGTCTGTATATTACTTGAGAACCTTCGAGAAGCAGGTGAGTGCTCCTCGTGTGATGCAGGGACGGAAAAGGTGCGGGCTCCTGTCTCCCATCCAGGCCTGTGCTCCACGGTGCTGTAGTCTCTGTGCATTATTGGGAGTCACTTCCAGTCTGTCCCTAGGTGGACCTATTAGGGAAAGAGCGCAGCGGCCTACTCCCATTCTCCACCCATCCCCATGCCCACTCATGCACAGAACCATACGGACCCCTCTGCACACAGCCACTACTCATACATGGAACCACAGCAACCCCATTGCATACAGCCACTACTCATGCATGGAACCACACGGACCCCCTCTGCACACAGCCACTTCTCATGCATGGAACCACAACAACCCCATTGCATACAGCCACTATTCATGCATGGAACCACAGCAACCCCATTGCATACAGCCACTTCTCATGCATGGAACCACAGCAACCCCATTGCATATAGCCACTACTCATGCATGGAACCACAACAACCCCATTGCATACAGCCACTACTCATGCATAGAACCACAGCAACCCCATTGCATACAGCCACTACTCATGCATAGAACCACAACAACCCCATTGCATACAGCCACTACTCATACATGGAACCACAACAACCCCATTGCATACAGCCACTACTCATGCATAGAACCACAAGGACCCCTCTGCACACGGCCACTTCTCATGCATGGAACCACAAGGACCCCTCTGCACATAGCCACTACTCATGCATGGAACCACAACAACCCCATTGCATATAGCCACTACTCATGCATGGAACCACAACAACCCCATTGCATACAGCCACTACTCATGCATGGAACCACAACAACCCCATTGCATACAGCCACTTCTCGTGCATGGAACGACAAGGAGCCCTGTACATACAGCCACTACACATCACAGAACCACATGGGCCCCTCTTCACACAGCCACTACTCATA